>QTSX02005952.1:0-96235 GCA_014839935.2 Entomophthora muscae | reverse complement strand
CATGAGGTGGGTAGCTGGGGTATCATAAGACCATGTCTGAGGGGGCACATAGGCAGAGCTCCTTGTAGGCTCAAGTAAGCTCCTTTACCATGCCGGTTTGGGTTAAATTCTTTAATTTGGCGTATGATCATGAGGGTGGTGTCCTTCAGCACAAACCTTGTTAAGAAGTCCTACTTGAAGGTGTCCCAGCCTTCTCAATGTGATCCTTGTGCCACTTTTTGCACCAGGTGCCTGTGTTGCGTGTAAGTTGAATGGATATCTCCACAATCCAGAAGTGTTGTGGGAATTTTATTTGTGCTAGTTTACTATGGGCATATTAAATCCATGCAATGGTGTTGTTGTCATTGGCTCCAGCAAATTGTTCCAAGGCGGCACTTCAAAGTATTTGGTCTACGTGAGTTGACATGATGCTTTCATCTGTTGCCCAAGGTCTGGCAGAAGGTGCTTGGAAGAAAACTTATGCTCACCAAGGCGTTGAAGTTAGATACTGGTATCACCATGTTCTGGTATAGCAAAAACCCTTCTGGTATTTTGGTTCCTGGTTTTTAGGGCGTCCAGTCCACAAGGAGGCCAGACATAATTCTTTTTATGATTTGTTGACCGCAGAAAGTATGGGCAATAGGCAGTATTTTGAAGGGAAAAGGTAGGATGGAGAACCTACCTGTGCTACCAATGTTGTAACTGTGCTTTTTTAGAAAAGTTACAAGGGGAAAACTATGTAGAGACTAGATAATTATCTTTATTGAGATATTGGAATTATATAGTCTTGTGAGTGAATTGTGGATAGTAGGAACATGATTGTGATAATCAATTGGTTGGATGGTTAGGGGGCGGCTTGATCTAGATAATAAGTCACGTGCTGAATTGAGATATTCATCCTTTGAGGATCATCATTTTCTCATGTTGCTATTTCTGGAAATTCAATTTGAATTCCCTATTTGGCTATGGATCACAGGGAAGTTGGATTACAGGTCACAAAACTGCTTAGTCAGAACCTTGTTGGCAGGTTGATCCTGCTGTTTTGACATTATTCTTATCATTTCCCTTTCTATTGGGCTGTTGTCTTCCCCAATCAAATACTGAACTATTGTTGGTTCAGTTGCAACAGTGGTAGCAGCGGTAGGTTCAATTAAAGATCTATCCATATGAGAATTCCCCCAAGAAAGGCCATAGTACTGGGTGTATGGCCGCTCCACACCAGGAAAACTTTCTCCTAATCCCTGATGGAGATATCTCCAAGGATTACATCATATACCAAGACCAGTTAGTGCACATTAGTGTCTATAACCAACTCTTCCTGGGACAATGCAAAGTTAGCATTACCCCTCCCCAGTCAGACCTTTCACAGTGCATGCTCAATCTTCAGCTGTAATCCTTTGCATGTGGGGATAAAGGAGCCAACATTGTCAGTTAGCTACACACCACAGAAACTTTTCTCCTTATTTTCCAAGTATCAAAGCCTGTGTGGGGTTACACTGTGTCTGGGCGCCTCACAGGGCCTGTTGTGGTATGGTTCATCAACTGGGCCAGCCAAGAACACAAAGTTTCCTGGGCAACCTTTAAAAACGCTGCCAAGTCCCACTATAGCAAAACATTTTCACCCATTGTAGTGGGGACACCTCTACTTGCTATCAAAAAGAGAAGCAGCGTCCCTGAGTACCTTGCAGCCTGGCAGCAAGCACTTTCTGCTGCCCCCAAAACCATCACCAACAGAAATGCAATGCTATTTAACTTCATTGTCAATGGTTTAAAGCCCCACATCTGTAAATGAATGCCTGTAGGGCACTGCACCTCCATTAATGACTGCTATAAGGCCATTATGGAATCTAACAACCAGGCCTCACTGGAATTTTGTAGATCAAATGATGCACCCCCACCCTGTCCTGCGCCTGGCAGCATCTATAGCCAAGTAGGCTGCCGCCAATCTTGTCAGCAGGAAAATGGGGCCAAGCGCCCTTGTGAGGGGGAACTCTAACTAGCCCAGATAAAGGACTTGGGAAAAGCCTGGGGGTTGTAGATACAAGAGGCTCTATAGTCCTGCTTGACACACACTCTCAATTTCTCCTTGCCAAGAATCCCTGTTACTACAACGTGCACAAGGTAGAGACCCTAGACATATTCCAAGTACATAGTAACATCCTGTCCTCCATGCCAGTCATTCCTCAAATAAAATCATCTGCTTGAATTATCCCTTTTTCTTCTTCAGGAACACCCAAAGACTTTTGGTAGATAATGGGTCCAATAACACCATGGTCAACCAGAAATTTGCGGACCACCAACCATTAGACTGACGCTTCAGTTGCTTTAAGACAGTATGTGTGGCCAACTCCTTCAGAGTAACTATCACTCACAATATGTTATCCTTCTCTTTAAGAATAGGGAACATTTTCAGGAAGCCAGGTATAGGGAGAGGAATTAGGTGGTTCAGGGCAGGATACTTCCAGGCCAGTGGGTAATGTCAACCATAAGATGGGTGCTAACTTGATAATATAGGATACAGATTGCCCAAGTAAAGACCAGGTCCCAGATTTGGGCACCATAGAGTCCATCAATCCTGTCAAAGTAACGTAGAGTACTCTAAACAGTTGATTGGGCATGGTCTTGGCAGCAGTGGAAGGTTTCATTAGGCGGTTGGGTTGCAGGATTTAAGGCGGAGTCATGGGGACAAAGTAGGCAGACAGATAATTGTACTTGTCTTTGGACAACAAGGGTGGCACCTCAATCCTCTTTCCTTTGTGTCCTATGTATTTGATCTCTCTAGTCCTTGCCAAGGGTTGGCAATGAGGATGTTCTCCAAGTTAAACTCCAAGTAGGTAGGGTTGGGCGGGTATTTGGTAAAATGCACAGGTCCAAAGGGGGCTCCAGGGGGACAGCATAGTGCCAGGAGCGGTTTGGAAGGTTGGCCTCTGGAGTGGGTGGTTGCCTGATTGTCTACTTGACCCAAGTTGAGATAAAAATCACTAAAACTAGATAAAGTAGAATTTGATTGAATTAGAGGTTCATAAAATTTATTATCAAAAATAATGATGTGGTCATCACCACACTGCCAGGGTTCTTATACCAGGTGATTTTTCTTATTTGCTTTTTGCAGACTTCAGGCCCGTGGACAATTTGCTGACAGGACATGGATCTTGGCTTCTAGTTTTGAGGGCGGCAGATCCTGGTTGTACTTGCTCTGGTGAAAAGAAGTGGTGATGCTTTTTTCTGCTGCTGCTGTTCACCATATCACCTGAGCAGTCTAATTTCATTACCCCTTCTGGACTGGAGACTGGCAGCAGCTGGTGATCATTAACAGGACTAGCAGTAGGCCTTGTTTTAACCTTCTTTATTCAAGCTACAACTTCTGTGTAGGTCTGGGTCTTTGGTGATACAAGGTTAACAGCAATCTGCTGAACATTTGGGGAATCATCCTTAAGAATCTTGCGGGGATCAGAGTAATTAAACAACTCAGGTTTGCCACTCAATGAGTTGCCAGGTTCCTATTCATCCTGGGTGGCTTGATTTGCCTTTGGAGAGTCAGGGCTCAATTCCAGGGTTTCTAATGTTGATATTGAGCTTCCAGCTTTGATACTTAACAGGGTGACAGGTTCCTGTTTCTCCTGATTGGGGAAAGATATTGTTGGCAGTCCAGGGTTTGGCCCAACTGGTGGTCTGGTGGGCTCTCTTCTACCCTGGTTGACGCAAGGCATTCCCTGAGGGCTGGGGTTTGATTCCCAGGTTTTCAATACAAGTATTGAAATGTCATTCATGACATTGTCCCCTTCCTTCTTGGGGGTCCCTTCTTTCCTAGCCTTCTTCTCAAGGTATTGTTGAATGGCCAGCTGGGTGTTGGTTAGGTTGCGTAACGGTTCCCAGGTGCTTCCCTTGGGTGGATATCCCTTCAATTTGACGTAGTACTGGGGTTTTTTGTAGTGGGTACAGTCTCCATGAATGTATTCAACTTTTTATTTTTCAGAGCGTCCTACTTGGATGGGAGGGGGATCAGTCTTGAGCTTCTGGTGGGGTAGGGGATTTCCTTCTTTCTTGAATAGTAGTGCTCAGTGGAAGATATTATGTATTTTCCACAAGGGGGTAACTCTAGTTTAAATGCTACTTCTACCTATTAGATTGGTGGTCTTGTAGGGGCCACTCCTTCTGTGGGCTAACTCCTGGCAGGGAACAGTCAGAGGCATGTTTTGCGAGTCCAAGTAGACCTCATCACCTACCTTCAATGGTTTTATGGGAATCCTCTTCTTGTCAGCAAAAGCCTTATAATTCTGGACAGCATGGGTCAGGTTCTTAAGAAAGGTTTCTTGGATGTTGTGTATCTGTTCAATCCATGTTTTTCTTGGCATGTTTGTCTCTTTACTATCAATGCTGGGATCCCAAGATGGATTAAACCTGTAATTGGCTTTGAAGGGGGACATTCTGGCAGATGTGTGGTCTTTTCTGTTGGATGCGTACTTTGCCATGAGTAGCATCTCAGCCCAGTTATCTTGGTTGGCGTTGGTGTAGCATTGTAGGTATTGTTCAAGTATTTGGTTCACTTGTTCAGTCTGGCTGTTAGTCTGTTGGTGATATGAGGTGGATACACAGTGCTTTACCCCTAAGTCCTTCATCACCTGAGTCCAGTAGTTGGAGGTGAATTGAGGGCCCATATCAGTGATGATTTCTGCAAGAGTGCCATGTTGAGCTAGGATGCAGTTGTTGAAATGTCTAGCTGTCTTTGAGGCAGTAAAGTGGGTGGTGGTAGAGACAAAGTAGGACATTTTAGTAAATCTATCTACTATGACTATTATGGTGTTAAACAAATTGGTAGGGGACAGTTCTACAATATAATCCATTGAAACAGACTGACAGGGTCCCGCTGGTATGTCTAGTGATTTTAGCAAGCCTTCAGCTTTGGATCTATGGGTTTTGGTCCTTCTGTATGTCTCACAGCCTTTGATGTAGGTTGCCACGTCTTTGTTTAGTTGGGGCTAAGCATAATTCTTCTTGATTCCTTGGAGTGTCTTGAGTCTGCCAGGGTCCTGCTGGTATGTCTAGTGATTTTAGCAAGCCTTCAGCTTTAGATCTATGGATTTTGGTCCTTCTGTATGTCTCACAGCCTTTGATGTAGGTTGCCACGTCTTATTTAGTTGGGGCTAAGCATAATTCTTCTTGATTCCTTGGAGTGTCTTGAGTCTTCCAGGGTGGCTGGCTATCTCTGAGTCATGATAGTCTATGAGTTCTTTGGTCCTTGTTTTGCCTTCTGGTACATAGATATGGTTATATAGTAACAGGTTAGATCCTTTCAATAAGAATCATTTCTTGTGATGGCAGCTTTCTGGGTCTGAGGTCAAGTTGGCTATGAGTTTGCTGGGTTTTTGTCTAGTTTCTGTGCCTCAATTATGTTGGGTATTTGGGCCATGTTCTTTATGTACTTCAGTTGGATGCACAGGCTAGCAGGGTCAAGGAATACACAAATGTTGTGGTCCTTGGTCTCAGATGTGATGGGAATCATATCTTCTCTTCTGCTCAGTGCATCAGGTAATTTGTTGACTTTCCCAGGTTTATAGCCAATTTTCAAGGTGTATTCAGCCAGTTATAGATCCCATCTGGCCTGTCTCTGGTTCAACTATCTGGGTTTAAAGAAGTAAACCAAGTTCTTGTGGTCAGTTAGGACATTTACTGGGAATTCAGCGCCACATAGGTACCAATGCCAATGTTTAAGGGTCTTCATTATTATGAGCATCTCCTTCTCTTATATTGGGTAGCTTCCTTTGTCAGACAGCATCTTCAAGGAGTAATATGTTATAGGATGTAGCATACTATCCCATCCTTCCTGAAGAAGGACCCACCCACTAAAAAGTTGGATGTATTGGTTTCCAGTACAAATGACTTGGTTGGATTAGACATGGCCAGGACAGGGGCAGAGTTAAAAGCAAACTTCAAGGCTTCAAAGGTGGTTTTCAGAAATTGCGCCATAAATACTATTTTGATTTGGCCTTTGAATAGTGATATGTGCAAAGATTTGGTTGGTTTTGCTTTTGACTTCAAATATTCCTTTCCTTCCATAATTAGTTTGACATCAATTTCCACCCATTCCGGAATAACATACCTGTCCTTGACTGATCTTGGTATGACCTCACCCCAATGTGACCCCTTCAACCACTCTGTCTACCTAATGAGTGATCATTGACCTTTGTCTACCATTTAAGTAAAATCATTTCATCTAATAAAGACAAATTTATCCACATTTGTGTTGACTTTAATATTCTTCAGACTTTTTTCTTTCCTTTTTGCCAAAAGGAATTAATAATCTTGTATTCCAGGAAATTAAGGTATGTGCCCTAAATTTTGCCTTGAAGGCTAGCCCAAGGCTAGCTTCAAACCTTAAATCTTTTTTATAAAGATTTCCTGCTGTGTTCTCCTGGATGTTGTCCCCAAGAGCCAAACATAACAAAATGGTGCTCACTACAGGGACTGCAAGCCCCTTGGTTACTCTGTTCCCCCACGCCCTCTCTGGACCTTCTCCTTTTGTCTCTGAAGTACCCAAACAGCCCAAAGTCTCTAGTCCTCTGCTTGAGGAAGATATCACCAATTCTCCCTCTACTCTAATGGTAATGGTGTTATCTCCCAGGCCTTTGTGGATCCCTCTTTCAGCTTTCTATCTCAATTATGAACAATCTCATGATGCTGCACACTCTCTCCTTCACATGAGCACTGTGGCAATGCATACCTTTCCTGGCCTCTTCCATGGCTATGCCTCTGAAGATCTGTATTCCTTCCTAATGGACTTTGGTCTCCCCCTGCTCTAATGGAGTCCATGGAAACTATTTGAGTGCTGGTCAACCAATTCATCCAGCCCGCTTTAGTTCACCACCAGTTGGAATTAGGATCACAGAATCAACTGCTAGATGCAGTAGCCTCCGCCCTCTCAAATAACCACACTCAAAATATGGCCTACCAGGAGTGAACGCATAGCCTCTTTACCTGTATTTCCAACAAGCAATGTGACTTGTTGGCCTCACAGAAATACTTAACCTTATCATTGAATTCACTTTGCTCCTTGCTCCCTGGGTACATTCAAGATCAACTATGAAAACTAGATGACCACCAAGCTATGTGACAAGGACAAATCAAAACAACTATCTTGAAATATCTTCAAGATTTTGAGACCTTGGTTAACAAGCTCAACCAATTCTGAGAACATATCAAATTTGACTTGAGTTAGTTGAAGCCCACATTGATAATTGGGACCAAAATCTGCACCAGCAATACTGTTTGGATAAGGCTGTGCTAGGCAACACTCTGTGTCAGGTTCAAAACTATGTTGATGACAGAGTCACCTCAATTGAAGTGACTCCCCCTGCTCCTTCTATTGAGATCACATCTGCCTTTGAGGAAAAGGTATGGGAAGCCATAGCTGAGCTCAAAGCCACTACCTAACAACAGGCCTCTGTTCTAAATCCTCCACTAGTAGAACCTATGCCTGACCCTTTCATTGCTTTGTTGACAGACCAAGTAGCTATGTTGTGAGATGAAATTGAGTATTTGCATCAACGCCTTTCCAACCCAGATTATTTGTCCTCTGAATCTGATGGCAAAGGAGAGGCAGAGGTCCCTGATTCCCCTGTCTATACAGACCACAGATGCTGCCCTGGTTTAGAAGGACAACCCTGTGTCAACTGTGTCCTTGCTTTGGATCATCTGGCAGCAGTGACAAATGATGTTGCACATAGGCAGGATGCACTGGAACAAGAGGTGCAGAACCTCACTTGCTTAACAGAAACAATGAATGATCAGGTTACCCCTTTGGCAGCCCAGGCTATTGCTTTATTCACTTGTGCCAATGAGATTGCGGGCACCTTGGCAGTGCAACAGATACATATTGATGAATTTAGAACTGATGCCACTACCGCCAGGGATATCAGTGGACAAGACAGCTCTACTCTAGACACCCTGAAAGAGAGCTTTTGACTTCTCTGGGCTAGACACCCTGCCGCTGAATCTGAGTTTGAGGGCAATCCCCGTATTAATGCTCTCAACCAGGATGAAAACAGCCAATCCACCTTGTTGTCTATGGATCCTAATTACAAGCCTTTGTTCAAGCAGATATTTGACCTTAAAACCTCTACCATAGCTGCTTTTCTGAAAATCTACAAAGCTGCAATGTGCAGGGCTACTGACAAGCTTAAAGAACATATCTTTACCTGTCTGCATACCACTTACCAAGAAGTTGTAGTCCCTGAACACACATCCATTGTCACTTAGGAAGGTATGAAACACCTTCCTATTGAGGAATTTGGAGGAGATTTCAGCTTGGAGGTCAAGAAAGATGCTTTTATGCATATTGCTTTCAAGCCCAAAGAAACTCTGTCTGAGTTTTCTGATTGCTTCTATATTGAAGGACAACAACACATTACCAGTTTTCAATTGACTCCTCAGGAAGCGTACACAGCATGCTCCAATGTGTTGAAGGTGAATCTGCTCCCAGGCCTACATTTAAAGGCATTTAATGCATCCCTTACTTCCATAAAGAACATCAAGACCCTCCTGCAAGATATGCATTTGACACATGGAGGAACTGTGGTCTGAAAGAATAAGGCTAATAGTGCTGGAACTACCTCCTGCACCTGTGACAAAAATTTCAGGATAATAAGAAGGTGTCTCTATGTGAAAGGAAATCACCCACCAAATCCACATAGAGTTAATGATTAACCACCAACGCAGCTTCAGATACTGTTTTGTGAAATTTCCAAATGAGATACTAGGGTTAAGTAAAATAATTAACCCTAACCAAAAAAGCCCTAGATAAATGGCCTGCAAGAGAATCAGAGTGTCTTAAGCATAAAATTCAGTACATTGAGATAGCACAAGAGTTTCAGCTTTGACAGTAGAAGGAACAGCTCCAAGATTGACAGGCATTGAATTAACATTTAGCAGCAACAACAACAAAGTACCAACAGCAGGCTCCCATCTTCCTGTAATAATCTGGCTAAGGATTAACTTTTAGGGGATTTATTGCAAAAGGCCAACTACAGGATGTATTTAAAATAAGTATTAGATAAGGGATAATTGATTTTATTGAGTAAATTTTTGAGAGGACTCAACTCTTAAGAGTTAAAACAGTGAAAATTATTCAATATATATCAAAATTTGACTAAGAAATAACGCCTGAATCCTGAGCTCTTGTTTCTTCTGCATTGTCAAGTAAGTATCTAGTCTAGTTTGTAAATAAACCTTGAGTGACCAACTTCTGATGACCATGCTGATTAATAAGCTCATATCTGGCGACCCTCAAATTACGTCAATTTATCAACGTCAGTTTACAGGGGGAAATTGGATTCAGCTGGAAGACTGGGGCAGCTGTAATCCATTTTCAATCAACTGTTTGATTCAAATCCATTAAATTGGTTAATTTTATTAAAGGTTTTCCAGCTTTTCAAGATTTCCTACTTGGCCAAAGAAATCCCAGCATTATGGAATCTACCGTGACAGCACCCTGTGCATCATGACTCTTGGCTCTAATGGGCAATTCAAGCGTCAAGATTGTCATAATTGTGGTCAAATAGGGCACCACTTGCGTACCTGCACTAATCCTTGGGTATAAGGTTGTGACCCTAAGGAACAGGCGGGAAAAGAGAGGTCAGCTTAGAGGTGGAGACCCTCTCTGCTGACCAATCTTCTCTGTCTCCTCCTGATCCACCCTCTGACAAGGAATCTCCCCCTTTCTCTGGACCAACTATCCTTCACTTGTTTCATGATCTTTCTAGTGTTTCTGAGCCTGAAGATTCTGACTGTGATGAATCAGATAGTTATGGTTACTCTTTTCTGGCTGTCTCTGAGACTGTGTCTGTCCCTTACAATCTTTGCTCAGGGAAAACTACCACTACCTCTCACACACCTTCAGTTGAAGAAAAAGCTATGGTGGATCATGCCTACCTGGCCCAGGCTCATTGACTACCTGTCTTGGTAGACTCTTCTGAAGAAGCTGCCAAGCTAGCTGAAGCCCTCTTCCAAAACGTAACTGTATCTCTCCCACTGCAGACTGTGTACAAGGAAATTACTGCCTTAAAATGCATGTTGGCAAAGTGGGAAAAGGAGCTGAAAGCAGCACAAGACGTCCTGGCTGTCTTACCCCCTTTGGGAAAGATACTACTCATGTAGAAGTATTGATCCAGAAGGTCAAAATTAAGGCCATCCTGGACATGGGTTCCCCCGTCAACATTGTATCCTCCAAGTAGATGAAGAAGCTCAAGCTGACACCTGAACTCAAATATACTCAGTCCTATGGAACTGCTGGTATGGATCAGACCAGAGCTATTGGTGCTTATTCTTCTCTGCCAATGAGGTTTGGGAAGCTCCTCATTACATCTCCTGCTGTTGTTTTAGAGAACAAAATTTAGGGCCTCCTGGTTAGCACTCAATTCCTCTGAGAATAAAATGGAACTGTAAATCTTCAAGATGAGTACCTATCTCTCTTAGGTTATGAGGTCCCATTAATCTTTAAGGAACCTCCACTCATACCTGGCAAGCGCCTTAAGACTTATGTGCTTTAGTACCCCACAGGTATCTTCTTGCTGAAGTAAAAGACTCACTCTTCCAATATGTGCTACCCTCCTCATTCTTGCCCCATAGAAGAAGGTGTTCTTTTGCTTGCTCCTGAGGCTGTCACTATGCCTCCTGGCTCTCAAGTGATCATCAACTCTCAGATATCTTATGATCTTCCTGATAAGTTGTTCCTGGAGTTGTACTCTCCAAATCCCTAAGCTGCAAATAATCTTGGTTGTGTCCTGGGATCTTAGATCAAACTCATAAGGAGCCTGTACAGTTACTGCTAGCTAACCTGACTGTTTTGCCTATGCAAGTATCTTGGGGTCAAGCTGTAGGGCATAGTTGCATATTAGGGGCCAAACAGGTGGCGTCCCTCTACCCTTTTGGAATCTTCAGAGGCTTTAATTTACCTGAAGAAAACCCTCAGGTTCTCTCCTTGTTCACTGCTGCTGATTTCCCCCAACTGTCTCCTGTTTAACAAAAATATATGTTAGGACTGCTCAACAAGTTCAACAACATCTTTGCTTCTGGGCCAAATACTATGGATTAGCAAAAGTATCATTCATCAGATTGATACAGGTGATGATCCACCTTTCTGTGCTAAGACTTACTGCTGCAGTAGGGTAGAAGATGCCCTTAGGCAATTGGGAGGCTCAAAATTCTTCTCCACTATAAATTTAGCTTCTGGCTACTAGCAGGTTAACATGTCTCCAGAAGACCAGGAAAAGGCTTCCCTCATCACTTCATAAGGCCTCTATGAACCCACTTGAATGCCCCAAGGACTCTGCAACTCCCTGGCTAGGTTTCAAAGAGCTATGAACTCTATTCTACAAGACCTGAAGCTCTCCTGTATCCTCATATATCTTGATGATTTTACTGTGTTCAGCTCTACCTTTAATGATTATTTGGACCATCTCAAGGCTGTCTTCATCAAGATTTGAGAAGCTGGTTTAAAGCACAAACCCTTCAAGTGCTTCTTCTTTAAAGAGCAACTCAAATTCTTGGGCCATGAGGTCACTCAGACTGGAATACGCCCCATGAATAATAAGGTGGAAGCCATTGACAAGATGCTGCCTCCCACAAATCTAAAGGAGGTCAAAGTATTTCTTGGTATGATGGGGTACTATTGCCTGCTCATCCCTGACTTTGCTGAATTGATCAAACCCCTTGTCTAACTCCTTTGCAATGTACCCTTTGAGTGGACTGACAGCCAACAGCAATCCTTTGAAGCGCTGAAAGCCAAACTCAAAGAGGCTCCCGTCCTAGTCTACCCTGATTACAATAAGGAGTTCATCTTGTACACTGACGCTAGTGGAGTAGCTGTGGGTGCTATCCTGGCCCAGCTTGATGATGAAGGCGTCAACCAACCTGTGGCTTATTCTTCACGAGTCCTCAACAAACATGAGAAGAACTATAGTGTCACTGAAAAAGAATGCCTAGCAGTTTTACATGCGGTGAAACAGTTCCAACACTACATCTACGGGACTCATTTTACTGTAGTCACAGACCATTCATCTCTTAAATGAATGAAGCAATTAAAAGAGCCTGAAGGTTGATTAGCATGTTGGGCTCTGCGCTTGCAAGGATATGATT
Organism: Entomophthora muscae; assembly: GCA_014839935.2. NCBI lineage: Eukaryota > Fungi > Entomophthoromycota > Entomophthoromycetes > Entomophthorales > Entomophthoraceae > Entomophthora > Entomophthora muscae. The sequence goes on along the minus strand of QTSX02005952.1, from coordinate 84,124 downwards.
TCACTGTGGTACATTGTCCTGGTGCACAACATAAGAATGTTGATGGATTTTCAAGGATGCCCATATTAGCTATCCATCCTGCTGACGTCAATTGCCTATAAGAATTAATAGGGTAACCTGACTCCTGGACCACTGAGCCAGAAGACATCTGCTTGGCACTATAGATCCTATCTAAGGATACTTTAATTTGAGATAGACAACTCTTTAAGAAATTCAACAACACCTATCTGCCCTATATTTGCCCTAGTATGAGAATAGCTATTATCCTCTAAGCTCACATTGATACTGGACATGGGGGTATAGCAAAACTCATGACTGGTTGTGCAAGAACTTCTATTGGGAAAACATGCGCCTCTTAATCCCTGAAGTCCTTGCCCCCTGTCATTCTTGTTAGCTCTAACAACCTCAACCTTCTCAACATCAATTCAAGCTCATCCTGCCTAAGCATGCTTTCTATAATTTAAGTATTGATACTGTTGGGCCGCTCCCCCTCTCTAAGTCTGGGTGTTATTTCATCTTGGTAGCTGTAGATCATTTTAGTAAATGGGTCAAAGCCAGAGCAATCAAAGATATAACTGCCAAGACCACTGCTAATTTCTTGTTGTAAGATATCTTCTATTTTCATGGCTGCCCTCAAGTCCTGCTTTCTGAAAATGGCATCAACTTTCATGCTCACCTTGTAATTTTTATTGTAGAAGCTATGGGCACTCACCAATCCTTCTCTGTGCTGTATAATCTGTCAACCAATGGGACTTCTGAAATAGCAAATTCCTCCCTTGTGTCCATTATGAGGAAACTCACCCTCTCTGATGCTGCCAATTAGGATATGTTCCTCTCTGCTGCTCTCTTTGTGTATCAACTCAGTAGACACCAAGTGACTGGTCATTCTCCCATTGCCATGCTGTATGGGCATGAAGCCACTACTCTCTCAATCTTGGGACCCCCTTTGATCAAAGTTGATGCTTATGCCAATCCTGAAGCTCATGTCAAAGACTTGACTAATTGTATCCTTGACATTCAGGCAATGGCATATTCTACTGCCTATAAAGTTAAGGCTTTAGAGCTCTTGCCTTCCAATGCTTCTAGAGCCTCCCTCCCTGAGTACCAAGTAGGTGACCTAGTCCTCTACTATCAGAATTGTACTGGAGGCAGAGCCCATAAGCTTAACTCCCTCTGGGTTAGTCCTTATGAAGTCACCTTTAAGAAGGGCTCCAAGTATACTGTGAATCTGCTGTTATCTGGCTGCCCTTTTGCCAGAATTCATTCCAAATTCCTCCGCAAATATCAGCTCCCTGTGTCCAATCTTGAGGGGGGAGATGTCGTAAATTGCGCCATTAATGCTATTTTGATATGGCCTTTTAATAGTGATATGTGCAAAGATTTGGTCAGATTTGCCTTCAATTCTGGGAATCCCTTGCCTTTTGTAAATGGGTCTGTTCCAATGCCCACCCATTCCGGAATAACATACCTGTGATTGACTGATCTTGGTATGACCTCACCCCAATGTGACCCCTTCAACCACTCCATCTACCTAATGAGTGATCATTGGCCCTTGTATACTATTTAAGTAGAATCATTTCTCCTAATAAAGACAAATTTATCCACATTTGTGTTGACTTTAATATTCTTCAGACTTTTTTCTTTCCTTTTTGCCAAAAGGAATTAATCATCTTGCATTCCAGGAAATTAAGGTATGTGCCCTTAATTTTGCCCTGAAGAGCTAACCCAAGGCTAGCTTTGAACCTCAAATCTTTTGTTATAAAGATTTCCTGCTGTGTCCTCCTGGATGCTGTCCCTAAGAGCCAAACACAACAATGTGCATTATGTTGAAACTCTCAATGTATTCCAGGTTCATAGCAATGACCCCATTCTATAAGCAAGCCATTCTTCAAATAAAGTAACCTGCTTGGCCTATCCCTTCTGTTTCCGTGGGAACACCCACAAACTTTTGGTAGAAACTGGGGATGATCACACTATGGTTGACCAGGCGCTCACAGATTCTCAACAGCTGGACCAAGTGCCCAGCTGATTCAAGGTAGTACAAGCAGCTGACTTCCGCAGAGTGGCAATACCCATGAGATGGTACCCTTATCTGTGAGAATGGGGAATGTCCAGGTCAAGCTCTCTGGGCCAATTATGGCAGGGCTCAGCCACATGACATTGCTGGTCTTTACTTGCTGCAACACAGCTGTCCCTATATTGACTGGGATAAATCTGCAATCACCCTTAACAGAAATGGGGTGGGTTTCCAGATCTATCCTATCAAAATGAGCAGGGTACTCCATGATAATGTGTTTGTCAGAATCACAGAGATGGGTACATATGATTTCAAGGGAAGAAACTGGACTTTAATCAATTTTTAGTTTAAGTTATCTGTGCCAAACCATGTGCAGCTCTCCCCTTGACCACTCCTCCCCCACCAGCACTTGCCGCACTCCTCAAGGAATATAAGGACGTCTTTAGCAAAACGCTAGACCGATTTTCCCCTCACCAAGAGATACAAAATGCTGTACAACTATAAGGGTCACTGCCCAAGACATGTCCCATTTATTGTCTGACACCCAAGGAAGACAAAACTCTCCATCAACACCTTGTGGACACGCTTGACAAAGGCTTCATCCGCCCCTCCCTCTCACCCTACAGGGCTGCAGTCTTCTTTGTAGCCAAGAAGGACAGGTCCATTTGGTTTGTGATTGACTACTGCACCCTAAACAAAGTGACTGTCAATAACACATACCCCCTGCCATTGATTGACAACCTGTTTGACATGCTTGCGGGTGCAAAGGTATTTAGTAAGATTGATCTCATTGCGGGGTACAACCAAGTCCACATTGCACCAGGGGATGAGGCAAAAACTGCCTTCTGCACACACTACAGGTTGTTTTAGTGCTGTCTCATGAACTTCGGAATGACCAACACTCTCTCCACCCTTGCTATGTTGATTAACAAAGCATTTAAAGACCTGATTGGAAAATGTGTTGTTGTGTACCTTGACAACATAATTGTCTTCAGTCAAGATCAAACCACACACCTCCAAAACCTCCATGCTGTCCTTGACACCCTTTGTAAAAACCAGCTGAAGGCCAATCCTTCCAAATGCAAATTCCTCATGTCAGAGCTCCTATTCCTTGTGCACATCATCTCTGCCCAGGGAATAAATCCTGTCCCTGCTAAGATCAAGGAAATCACAAGCATGCCATCTCCCACTGATGTGGGCCAGGTGTGTACATTCTTGAGCATGATTTCCTACGTGCACAAGTTCATCCCCAATTGCAGAAAAATAATTGCAGCTCTCACCATGCTCCTAAACACCAAACAGTGCTTTCATTGGACCCCTGCCAGAGACCAAGCCTTTGAGACGTTGAAGCAAAGACTTACAACTGCCCCTGTACTATAATTCCACGATCAGAATCACCAGTACAAACTCAAGACTGATGCCTCTGACAGGGCTATAGGGGGCATACTAAGATTTTAAACTGACAAGGGTGTCTTCCTTCCTGTGGCCTAAAAATCCAGGAATCTCACCAAATCAGAGTAACACTACCCCATACATGACAAGGATTTGGCAGCAATTGTACACTGCATCAATAAATGGTGCAGTTACCTGGAGGGTGCCACCTTTCTACCCCGTGTCCTGACAGATCACAGGTTTCTCCAGTACTTCAATGCACAGTCTCACTTGACACAACAGAAGGCTGGGTCAAACACCTGTCCCCCTACCAATTGCACATCAAATACAAACCCGGGAAGGAACTTGTCACAGCAGATGCCCTCTCCAGACTGTATGTAGTGTTCATCACGGGAGACAATGGCTTAGACCCTGACTGGTCCATGCTCTACCTACGTCCTGAGGCTAACTGTTACAAATGCCTTAATTCTGTGACTATTTCCAAACTGAAGGACAACAAAAGCCAGTTTACCACTGATGCTGGTAACATCTGCTGCCGGGCAGAGACAGGGAAGAAGATGCCTTATATTCCCACCACACAGCAAGGGGATACCATACTACACTATCATTGCACCTTGGGTCATATCAGAGGATGTAACCTCTTCAAGATCATGAAACATAAGGTTTGATGACTGTGTATTTGCCAAGACATCTTGGAATTCCTCAAAAGATATGTGTTGTGCAAAAAAAACACGTCTAAGCCTGCATTCCCCAAGTCTGTACTGCCCATCAAAGCCACAGAACCCTTTGAGCAGTGGGCCCTCAACATTGTTGGGCCTCTCCCTGAGGATAGACTAGGCAAAAAGTACATAATCATGACCATTGATTATTTTACCTGCTGGCCAGTAGTGTGGGTGACCACTAACTACACTGCCACCACAATCACTCGCTTTATTGGTAAAGAGATTGTGGCCCGCTTTGGGCGACCCAAACATCTCATCACAGATGGTGGGCCTGAACTTGTAGAGCATGTCATGAAGGCATACTGTGCCAAGAATGCCCTTCAAAGAATAGTTATAACTTCCTACCATCCCCAAGCCAATGGGTGCGTAGAGCGCCTAAATGGCTCTCTTGTACAACTAATTGCCAAACTCTCCCAGGAACACCCAAACATGGCCTGGACTGAGCACCTTCCTACCGCTTTGCTTATCTTGCAAGCTAGAATCTACCGTGTTACGGGCTTCAGTCCCAGAACCCTACCCTTTGGGACTCCTGATGGTTTAACTGGAGTAGAGGAGGAGAAGTTACAGTCCACTGTCCTGGGAAACCCCCTTACAACTATCCCCTTATTAGCACAGTGGCGGTCCAAGATCCGCAACAAAAAAAAGAACATATTAAGGGGGGCAACAAGACACAGGGAGCACGGTATGCCATAGGTGATCCTGTTTACACCCTCAATCCCAATTCAACAAAACTAAACCCAACCACCTAGGGCCCTTCAGGGTGTCTGCTGTCTACAACAATCACACTTACCAGCTTGAAGATGCCTAAGGTAACACCAAGAAGCTCCATCACAACTGATTGCGCCCCTGCTGTGCCATACCTGCTCAGAAAGGTTTCATACACAACTTCCCAGATCTCCCACAAATCCCAATCCTGGTGCCAGACAACAAACAGGGGGCAAGGAGGGGGTGTTGCAACCAAGATTACCTTTTCACTCACTAATGTATCTCACAATACACAGGGGGCACTCATAGAGACACCCCATAATGTATCTAACAGCATGAGGTATCCTGTGGCTAATCTCGAGTTACAGGCAATATCTCCTGAATAGGAGCACTAATTCAATGAGCTGATCCTTCACCTAAGGTATTCCTAACCCAAACCTTATTCAGAACCCGCCATAGTGCCACCCCCTGGTGGACTTTTGGCTTCCTGGTATAGCACATTAATTATGCTTTTCCCAAATAAACATCATCTTGTTCCTATTCTTGTCCATTATATTGGACTGTTGTCTTCCCCAATCCAAATACTGAACTATAATTGGTTCAGTTGAAACAGATATATTGATATTCCTTTTGAGCTTTTGAGTAGAAATACAATGGTTAGGTTTGCAAAATATGTGAATCTAAATTTGCAGCATTACTCCCATCATGAAAGATAATTGAAGCCAAGGTGATAAAGAGAAGTAATCTCAGTGTTACTATTTAAGAATTAAGCCAACCCATTTGGGTGCTGTGCCAGAAATTTAGAGTCTGATTACCTTTCTGTGAGCTTTTTTCTGAAATAAGCGAATTTCTTCATATTTACTTATAAAATTGACGAACTACACCTAGTAAGGAAAGGTATGAAAGAATGGTGGGATAATCAAAAGTTTAAGGCTGTGATTAGCAAATTAAAGGTAAGCCCATTTTTTAAATAAATAGTTATGTCTGAAAAGGTACCTTGCTGAATTAAACTTTGTCAGAATTATAAATTTATGTGACTTAATGAGCTCAAGGATAGTGGTTGAAATTTGGATAAAGGGTACTGTTGAAACAGATGGCATTTAAAACGTCTCAGAAGTTAAATTGTAAGCATGAATAGCGAAGCTTTTGAAAGCTCAACACAATTAATAAGAAAAATTATTTCTAGATATGTACAGCCTGATCTTCCTCGATGTTTACATTCTCGCCATGGACTGAAAGGACAGCTTTATAAAGTGTCAGAACATATCATTTTAATTCTTACAAAGAGCGTCCTCGGGCATGGAGGCAGAAAAATCCCTTGATGAGAGTATAGCGGTGTTTTATTTCTCCGCCTTGGAAATGAATTAGAGACTTTTTGGAAATTACCTTTGGCTTTAACATCCTCGATAGCTGCTTCAACGACCTGGTCAGAGGTTGATTCTTTAAAGGTAACAATGTATGCTATTTTCGTTTGAATAAATTAGATTAAGAAAAACAATACAATTTAAACCACTGTACATTTGCTCATGTTTTTCAAAGTTGTTAATGGTTGATGGTGACAATAGCTTTGAGTCACTTTGGGAGTTATATATGCCTTAAGTCCAAACCTCTTCATAATCCTAATATATTAGCATGGCGTCATTGCATGGTTTCATTAAATGCAAAGAGTGTAATATCGTCAGCCACAAGGACCACAAATCCTGTTCCACGAAGTTATTTTTCTTAACTCAATTAATTAGCATTTTTATATGTCTATTTATCCCAGCCTAGTTCAAATTGATAAGAAAACTTTCTAAGCCAATCTGATTTGTAATTTTTCGTATGAAATGGGCTTTTGCCAGCCTTTCTATTCCATTGTTTTGTCGTGATTAGGGCTGCTTCGGCCAAGCCCCGGGCAGCCGCGGCCAGTTTTTGGCTCCTGACCTCATTCTTTAAATATTTATTTTAATATTTTTAAATATATATTAATTCCGCTTTAGCTAAAGCGGCCAAAGGCCGTTAGCTAGCCGGGGCTGAGCCGAAGCATCCCTAGTCATGATACTTTATTTAAAACATTGGAATCCCGTGGCCAATCAAGAGGAATTAATTTTTAATTAGCCGAATCCATCAAGCCATACAGAGGTTATTATTTAGGAAATTAGGCTATTTTCAAATAGATGTGCCATTATTTTTTACTATGTCTAGGGCCCTGATTGAATATTTTATAACTTAGTACGTTGTTTTATCTCTAGCAGATGAAAAGTGTAAAAAATATATCAAATACTAAAATTTCGATTAATTTAAGGGCTAAATGCATTTTTTCAAGAAAATTCATCATTTTATAGTCAAAAATTACAACTTTGAATATTGCAAAAATATTTTAAATATCGGTAATAAAATTAAAATAAATATTATGTGTTTCGTGGAAGCGTGATATCAGTCTTAATTATAAATATTATCACCCTATCGTTGGCTCATTATAAAATTTATTAGCTTTATTAGAAAAAAGTTATTATTTTCAAAAACTAAATAACTATGCTTGAAATTCAACCTATATTAAATCACCCAACTTAATAAACTTACCTTAATATGCCAAAATTATGTCAAGTATATACATCTGAGAAGTAAGATAAACGATATAAAGGGGAAAATTAATAAGAGAATGATACTTTATTTGATAGGAGTTGGAGTATTATATAGTGTCGCAACATATTTGATTACTCCCTCTCGGGGAATTAACACCCCAAGTAAATCACTGAATGGCTCACCGAATGGTTCACCAGCCAGTCAGTAAACTGGTGGCACCATTGCCAGTCAACCATCTATGATGGGGATCACTCAATCCAGGTCCTAAATGGAACACAACTTGATTAAGCCTCGTGACTCAAGAGGAACATAACTCAGATAAGCCCCATGGCCCCCATGATGTACATGGACAGTATGTGGCTTGTCATGATACTATATATTATTCTATATTCATATTCAATAAACTATCATTCTCTTCTTAAATCTTCCCCTTTTTCCGTTTATTATACTTCCCAGAAGTATAAACTCGACAGTGGTAGCACAGGTAGGGTTTCCATACCTACCCAACTTGAAGGAAAAATTCCTCCTAAGAAAAGGGCCCAAGCAATGGTACTCCCTAGCAGCTGGAGAGACTATGAAGAAGGGCAAGACGTTCCCATAGGTTTCGTTATCAACAACAATGTCCTTGTACCTATTGAACAATACAATGCTCTCAAAGCCCAAAGACTGTTACCCACAACCCCAATCACAACAGCACCACAGCAGCCTGGAATACCCAATATTCTACAGTAGTTTTAAAAGCTATGGCAACAAGCAAAAATTCTTCAGATTTAAACGAAATGATTTCATATTTAAACAAAATCCAACTCTCAGGTTAAAATATACACTCTGTTAACAGGGTTTATTGGCGTGAATGGGCAAAATGGGTCAACACAGCAACAAAGGGCTCACACGCAAAGCAAAATCATTCAAAATATAATCTGAAATACATTGATTCACAAACAAAATGGTGTGAGTTGACTTTTGGTGTACATATGTTTACTATGTGAATTGGTGACAAAATACACCCAAGCGTGGTATGTCAAAACTCAATCCAAAAACGAAACACAATAGCAACTCACTATGTTAACAAAATCACTCACGCAATGTGTGCAATGGATTGCAATCATGAATGATACCCAGGTATCTAAAATAAGACACAAGATCTAAACATAAATTTTAAAAATATTGTGTTGGGTGTTTGAATTTGGCAGTAAAATCTAGGAAAATGGGTGGATCTTTTTTGAGTATTCTAAAATGGGTGTTGTAAAACCAAAAACAACTAATTAAGAAATAAAAAATCTATAATTGGGATATTGGGTGGGAAAACCTTTAATTAAATATCCATATTCAGATAAAAGCAAAAATTAAAATTAGGGAGTAACTTAATTGAAATTTATTTAATATTTTATTAAATTTTAAAAATGGAAGAAACACAGCAACAGACTACCATTGCACCCGTTGTGCGCCACAGTTGTGGTTGCCCCCGCAGGTCAAAGAATAGACTTAGTACAACACAAGTGCCTACTCAGGAGGGAGGCGGGAGAGGAGAGTTCCATAGTGGCACTGCACTGACACAGCTGGTTCAAGGAGCACAAGCTGCTAGGGTGCTAGGGTGCGGAGCATAAACCCTCAGGTCCCAAAGCTGACCCGGAAGCCAACCAAGGCCACCACTACCAAAATGGTTAGAAACAAGGAGGTAGAACTTACTTTGTATGTGTTTGACGTTGTGTACCGGCAAGAGTTGGTCCCGTCAGCCATGCTGGAGAAGGTGAATCCTGTACTTGATACTATCTACAAGCCCTACGTCAGTGATGGCAATCAGGAGGATGACGAGGAGCCCCAGTTCTACCAAACCAATGAGGGACAGCTGGTGCTAAAGAAAGTTGCTGTGTTTTACACCAAGGTGCCCATGCCCTGTGTTGTGCCCAATCCCAACGAGTTGACCTCTACTGCCAAAAAGCCTGCCCAGAAGTGCATTCCCGAAATCAAACTCATCTTCCTGCTTAAGCTAATGGGGGAATTGGGTGACTACAGGGCGGCTGCGGCTATTTTTGGAGTGGATCCCAAATACGCCAGCAAGACCTTCCAAAAATTCATTAATACTGGTTGTACCCTTGCTGCAGAGAAATCCTTGTGCGTGTCAACCATGCTCACCAAGGAGCACAAATGGGCAATCCGCCAGTGGATAACCCAAGATTGCCATCTTGAACTGGCAAATATACAGGCCATGGTCAAGTCCACTTTTTGTGTTGAGGCTTCAATTTCCTTTTACTACCATCTGCTGAAGGAGATGCGCTTTTCCTGGAAAAATCTCAGGGTATCCCCCTACAATTGTAATAGCCCAGCCAACATTGACATCTGGAAAAAATACACAGATGTGTACATGTCCCTCAAAGCCAAGGGGACAGTGAAATTATATTATATCAATGAATCAGCATTTGCCTCGTCGATGTGCAATGAGTATGGGTATGTCCCCAGAGACTCCAATGACAGGATGGCTCAGCGTGCTGGAGTCTGCGCCACAGCATACTCAATGATGGCTCTCCTTGGTCCAAAGGGGGTCAAGCTCTACCAAATGATACTAGGCTCCCACAATAGCCAGACCTTCCTATCATTTCTCTGATTGGTCCAGGAGCACCTGAGGCGCACAAGCCCGGGCTTCACCAACGTAATTGTATTAGAAAATGTTGGTCTCCACAAGGTGGCAGATATTCTTGAAGAATTTCCATCAATTGACACCAGCATTGCAGTGGGCCCCCAGCAATTGGCCACGGCAAATATTCACCTTCTCTTCCTCCCCGCCTATTTGCCCTTCCTAAATCCCATTGAGGAAGTCTTTGGGTGGCTCAAGCGAGTCGTCAAGCGAGGAACCCCAACAGGGACTGAGGACCTGTTTGATTTGCTGCAGGCCAGGATCCATATCCTCCCAGCTGAGACTGTGGCCAAATTCTATGGCCACGCTGATTTGTTCATCCCTGTGTGCCTAGCCAAACAGCCAATCAATTAAAGGCTTAGTGTGTCTAACTTTTTTTATATTCTCTAATTTACTATTCAATATTTATTAATTATCATTTTATATTTAGATGTTTCCACACCCGCAATCACATTCAGAAGATCCATCAATAGATGTAAGTAATTTATTTATTTTATTATATATTATTTTATTATGCCATCTGAGGTAATCCCAAACGTTCAGTACTGGATTGCTCAAAAACATTTAAATCACTTTGGTCAAATAAATTTAAAAATTATTTTAAAAAAATTAAACGTAAAATGTACAAGTTAGAATTTATTTTATTAACGTATAATTTTATACTTTTATAAAACCCATTTCCGCAATATATTTTGCAAATCTTGTTTGCTAAAATATTTTTTGAAAAATTAATTATAATAAAAATATTATAGAGTATAAAGATGTTTATTAGAAGAGAGAATTTATTACAAACACCTGTAGTGAGTTTGGCGTTATGTACCCACCCCGCAATAGAGGTGGCGCACAACCTCCACTGCCAAACTGTGGACAGTGGATACACCCGTATTAAAGTATTTGCGCCTGCTGGTAAAAGGAATGATGGTGAGGTGGAAATGGAGCAGCAGCTTTTCTGTCAGGGCTGCAAACCCAAAGATGCCTGCCAGGACCAGGGCGTCCTGGATCACATGATCAACCAAGTTGTATCCAGGGGGACCTTCTTCCTTTTGAGTGCAAGCCGGGCCTTGTTGATCCCCAGAAGGACCCTGTCCACGTCCTCAACAGACGCGCCCATCCCAAAGAAGAAAAAGAACCTCAGGTAAACAACCAGATGAAGCCTTTGTCCAGCAAAGGCTTCTGTGAACTCACACAATTTGTTGTATACAGCGCTAATCTTCTTCTCGTGCTTGGTTTTGGCAAAGGTCAGCTCCATAGCTGCTGAGACCCCTGTCTTGTTGGCACTCCAGGCCAGCCCAAAGTCCGCCAGGAGGATCTTGGTCTTCTTTACGGCTGTTGCGTCTACAACAGCCAATTTTGACACCGCGCGCCCAAAGTTCTCCAACAGGTAAGAGATGATATGCTCCACCGGGAAACAGAAGCAAGCATTCACATGGGCCCGGCCCATCTCCAGTATATTCTTGAATAGGAGCGTTACCAGGACATCCCAAACAAGCTCAATGGAGTTTACACAGTAAACTCCACTGAGGTTAACCGGGTCCAGGTGGATCAGGTGGGCATCCTTGTAGGCAGTAACTGCCCACTCAGATGCCCCCTCAGAATGCGTCAGCCCAGCTAACGCGTCCCTTGTCATTGGGAAGGACCTGTGAATTCTGTCTTTAAGCTCCCGCAAGACAGGGGGGACAGGAAAAGCTGTTTGCCACATGATTAACATAGTTGGAATAGAAGGTGGGGGGGACAAAAGGGACCAGGACCTGGCGGAGTTCATCATCAACATCTTCTAAAAAAAGGTAAGTATTTAAGAATTTTTAATTAATTATAATTTTTTAGGTTACCTTCTTGGGTTTCTTCCTTGCCGGCGGCTTCAGCCGGCTTTGCCATTCTTGGTGCAAGCATTTGTGCAGACAATTTGGTGTCCTACGCCCTGGCACGCTTGGTGGGTTTGAGGTGGGCATACATCTCTGGGTCATCAACCCAGACGGACGGTGCGGAAAGATTGTATGCCTAGAACTAGAGCCCCTTGACCACCGTTTTTTGAATATTTAGTAAGCACTCAATTGTTATTTCTAGGGTGTCAGGCATTTTTGACATTAGTGCCTTTACAGACACCTTGTTGATTTTGTCCCCAGTGAGGACGGCAGACCTCACCTTTGCTTTGACCTTGCAGTCAATGTCCTTTATTTTGGCAATCTCTAAGTTGAGGTCTTTCATAAGCTTTTCAAGTTCTCTCAGATGATTTTTTTACTAACCTTTCTAATGTTTTATAGCTTTTTCCCCATTAAATTCTGTATTATTTTGATACTGTTACCTCTTTGTTTATTCCTTTTTGTTTTCCCATCTACTACATTATCCCATCTTTTTACCCATTTTGTATATGTTTTACACTCATCTCAATATGTGTTGTTTGCTTTGTGTTGGTATTGTTTCCTTGATTACCATATTATTTTTGGCGCTTTACATAGCCCCTTGTGAAAATATTAACAACAATTTGGTGATCAGCTAAATTTGAATTAGAAAATTATAGTGTTAACTGTTTTTAGATAAAGCTGTTACTGATCCAAATTCAAAACCTTAATGATAAACTTTAAGCCAATCAGGAGCCAAGTGATAAAGTGATTGTTGTGACATAAAGGGACATTCAATAATTCTTTGGTGCATGTGTGCTAATTAATATGATTGGCTGGATGTTTTGCCATTGTACGCCATTGCCGCTATGGCAAGTTGTTGGTGGACTAGTGCTAACCCAGCAGCTGATTGGGCACTAGTCCATCAACAACTTGCCACAGCAGCAATGGCGTATAATGGCAAAACATCCAGCCAATCATATTAATTAGCACACATGCACCAAAGAATTATTGAATGACCCTTTATGTCACAACAATCACTTTATCACTTGGCTCCTGATTGGCTTAAAGTTTATCATTAAGGTTTTGAATTCAGATCAGTAACAGCTTTATCTAAAAACAGTTACCATATAATTTTCTAATTCAAATTTAGCTGATCACCAAATTGTTGTTAATATTTTCACAAGGGGCTATGTTTGGGTGCTAAAAATAACTGTGATCAGGATCTAGATACACGACATAGTAAATATATGATTTTGTAGAAATAAGCTGAACATAAATAATATAACCAACTATAAACAAAGAGAACACAAACAATTGAAATTCAAAATAAATATAATATAAATAGAAATTTTCTGGGACCAGGGGTTTATTGAGGCGGGGAAGAGTGATGCCTAGTAGGCAGAATGGTGCGGGAAGGAAGACGTAGAGGCGGTGCTGGCCTGGGGGGTCTGGGATTGGATGGGTTGGGTTTGCAGGCGGGGGGTGTTGGTGGCGGGGGTGGAGGCAGGAGGATTGCACATGATGGCTGCCATATACTGCTCATTGTATTCCTCATCCGTCATTGGCTGGATGGGCTAGTAGGTGGCAGTGGCACAAGGTGTGAGGCGCTTATCCTTGCATGATTGGTTGCCCATGTTCACATAGAAAACCATTTGCACAAACAAGTCAGCCACCATTTGGTGACCAAAGAGAAAATTGTGATCAAGGACCCCAAGATAGAGGTTGTTGAAAGCCTGAGGACAGCGCTCCCGTAGTGTATCTCCAATGTTGAAGAAGATGAAATTAGCCAGATGGAAGTCTGCATGGCCGGCAGAGTATACTGAGGCCTGGTGCCCTCATCCCTGGATGGCCTTGAGGGCAGTGGAGCTTCCCTCCATCTGGTGGCTCAAGAAATCCCAGTATTTGGAATTTGATTCATCCCAGGAGTCAAGCAATCCACTGAGGATGTGGCTGTATGAGTACCCATTGATGAAATCAGGGTTTGTCCGATAGTAGACAAAACCCTTGGCTGAAACAGCCAGAAATGCACCAATGAATGTCCCCTTCTTGGCCTTCTTCCTCCCTTTTTGGGTGGCAGCTTTTCCTTGCTCACCAAAATTGTCAAATGCAATTGATAACTTGTAGTACAAGGCAAACATGATTCATCTGTTAAACTTATCAAGCATCTGACCAGGGTTGATTTGATTGCGGTGTCATATGGGGAATCCTCAGCGCCATCCCATTGGTTGCCAGCAAAATTGGTAAGAACCTGTATGGAAGCCACCTTTTTGTGCATCCAGAGCTGCACCATGCGCTCAGACACCCAAATGCCATGGTGCGCAAGTTGCTTCTGGACCTGGGTCAAGGGAAGCTTGGGGTCCCGCTGGAGGAGGTCAAGCATTATTGGGTATGCCTCATTGATCTGGGACTCTGTGGCCTTCTTTGGCTTCTTGGCTATCCCAATCAGTTTTCCCTTATTCATCAGGTTGTATAATTCCCGCATGACAGTAGCCCGGGTGAATTTTAATTGGCTGGCTATCTGATCCCAGGACAGACCCTGCAGGTTGAGTGCTACAATTTCCTGAAGAATTTGGGTGGTGATGATTTGTTGCTTGAGGCGCTGGGCTGGGGAGCTGAAGCCTGATTGGCTATAGGGGGGCAGGTTGGGCAGTGGCAGGAAGTTGTTCTGGATTGAGGTTGCCATCCTGATTGGTTGGCTGACGGGAAGATTGTGCAGGGGTAGGTATGGGAGCAAGGGCAGATCTAGACGCTAAGTGACTCTTGAACAAGTCAAAGCCATATGGGTTGGGGGACAGTAACAGGTCAGCTTCCTTGTTACCCGCCTCAAAGGCTTGGGTGTAAATGGGTGCCTCCAAGCTTGGAGCCTCACCTCCATTGAAGCTGGCTTGGCTGCTGGCGCAGTTGAAGATGTTGCTATTGAAAACCATATTGAAATAAAACCTAGGATAAAATCACTAAAAGTAGAAATTTTAAAATTTAATGAATTATTTTTATTGTAATCTCAAGTCCATATTTGGAAAGTTCTCAAGACCATTCCATGCAAATAAGTATCCATGAAAATGAATAAAATGCCTCTGTTCCTAAATTGGATAGCTGTTGATTGGCTATAAAACTGTTATACTTCTATTTTAGGCTGTTTATACTACACATCTTGTGTGAGTTCATTTTGTTTTGTGCTTGTGTAGTCTTGATTCTAGATTGCTCAAATTTTGTTTCATTTTAGTCCTTCTGTTGGTGCCTCATATGAATCCTGATTGGATTATAATATACTCCAGAATAGCATCCATTAATTTCACTTGTTGTGTCAGTTCATTTTGTTTGTGGTTCAAACTACACCGCTTGATGTTTGATATAATTTTGTATGATGAGTTAGTGAAATTTTTTTTTTGGGTTGACAGTTCATTTATTAACCAAAAATATTTAAATTAATTGAATCCTGAATCTTGCGCAACTTGGATTTTGTTTAAATCCGAAGAATTTTTGCTTGTCGCAATAGCTTAAAAAACTACTGTATTCCAGCACCTGCGTATAGCTTAAATTTGTGCCTTTGCAGGACTACACCAGGAAAATGCCTCTCTTTGGATCAGGAGTACACAAAGCAAATTTGAGCAAGTGGAGTGCCCCCAAAGACTCTGGGTCAGTGAAATTTCCCTCTGTGTTACAGGGACCTCCTCACGTTTTGTAAGTGGATAAATAGTCCAACACCCCAACCAAAAGGGAGGCTGGGAACTATTCAAGAGTGTATCCCTCAAAAATTTCTCCATGAAGGATTCCAATGTAGTAATCATGACAGAACTTTGAACCTTCAAGATAATAGGAACAATTGAGGAATACATCACTTCATATGAAGACCTATGTGACTGCGCACCCAACACCATCAACTTTGATGAGCCTGGACCATTCTTGGACTTCTATAATGGTCTCGCCACGCACATTAGACATCAGTTTGATATGACCTGCTGCAAGAACCTTGAAGAAGTATTATTGGGAGGCAAACATGTGGCCCAAAAATCTGACAATCTACACACAACCAACAAGCACAAAGAGAGTTGTTCAGCCAAGAAGGATCCTTGACCCAATAAGCAAGACAACTGAGCCAACAACACCCATCCTCAAACTTGGAAATGAACTGCACAAGCCAACCAGGAAAGCACCAAAGATACCAGGAAGGAGGGAAAAGCTCAGGGGAGTGCTTAGGCAAGCCGCCCTCCCCCAACCTACAAGACTTGTACAGGGATCAGGACATGGATTCAATCACCATGATTCAAGTACTCTCCAGCAACCCTCTACTGTTTGCCGCCTAAAATGGAAAATAAACTCCTCACTTATCCTTTCCGTTTTTGCAGATATCAGGGCACCACACTATTTGACACTGGAGCAGACCAGTCCCTAGTTGACAAGAAATTCACTGACCTTGTGAAACTACCAACCACTCAAAGCAAGATCAGGAGAGTTATCATGGCAGATAACAGAAGCAGACCAGTCCCTCAAGAGGCTAAACCTTTCTGCGCCCAAATCAGAGACGTACAAACCACCCTCAGCGGTCTAATCATACCAATCCCCAAGTATGATGTTATACTTGGCCTGGATTGGATGAGAAAGACCAAACCTCACATTGACTGGGACAGTGCTACCCTCACCATACAACAAGGAGAAGTACACCACCATGTTTATCCAACTCACCTTGACACGCTTATGAGGGACCATGTATTTGTGAAAATCATGGAGACAGAAAAGGAAGTCAACCCTAGCAAAATTGATTGGAGTACCTGTACATACAAGGTCATCCACTTTAAGAATACAGAGACTCAACATGAAAAGAACCCCATCTGAGATCAGCTAGTTAACAAGTTCCCCACTGTTTTCCAAGAAACACTGCCAGGACTACCTCCTGACTGCAGCATAAAACACAAAATTGACCTCAAAGGGAGTGTACCTAAAGCACAACCTATCTACCGCCTCACACCACAAGAAGACAACGCCCTAAAAGGCTTACCTTGACAAAGCCACTTGAAAAAGGACTCATACAACCATCAAAGTCACCTTTTGGTGCTGCTGTCTTCTTTGTGGCAAAGAAAGATGGAGGACTCTGCCTTGTCACCAACTACAGAGCGCTCAACAAGGTCACAATTAAGAACAGGTATCCCCTGCCCCTAATTGGCGACCTTTTTGACGCCCTGGGGGGTCCCAAATCTTCACAAAGATTGATTTGACAGCAGGTTACCACCAAATTTGTGTGAAACCTGAAGACATTCCAAAGACCACATTTAGAACTAAATACAGATCCTTTGAATGTGTCGTTCTCAACTTTGGCATGACAAACGCTCCCAGTACCTTTGTGACCTTCATGAACAAAGTTTTCAAGGAACACATCAGAAAACAGGCAATCATCTACCTGGACAACATCATCATTTACAGCCCCAACCTGGAGCAACACTGGAAAGACGTCCGCCTGGTCCTCTGCACCCTTGAAGAAAACCAACTGGTTGCAAAACTGTCAAAGTGTGAATTCTTCTCAACAGAACTTCCATTCCTTGGTCACATTATCAGCAAGGACAGAATCAAACCAGATCCAGAAAAGATACATGCCATAACTGAGATGCCAGCTCCAAGAAATAAGAGTGAACTCTGCACCTTTCTTGGAATGGTAGCCTACGTAAGAAGGTTTATCCCCAACTGGGGCGCCCTAACAGCCCCCTATCTGCCATCACAGGCAAAACAACTAAGTTTGTCTGGACACCACTATGTGATCAACACTTCTGCCAACTGAAGGAACACATGGTCACTGCCCCTATCCTCCAATATCCAAATTGTGAGGGAATCTATGAACTAGAAACTAGATGCTTCTGACTATGCCATAGGAGGAGTACTCTGTATCCAAACAGCAGAAAAAGACTTCCTCCCATGTAGCATATGAGTCAAGGAAACTATCTGACGGCAAACAAAGATACCCCATACACAACAAGGAGTTGGTAGCCATCATACACTGCCTCATGAAGTGGCAATGCTATCTGGAAGGAGCCCAAACGTTCAAAGTACTCACCAACCATAAGTTGCTGATATTCTTCAAAACACAACAACACTTGTCAAGGAGACAAGCTGAGTGGATGAGTCTCATACAGAGATACCCCATGCAAATTAAATATAAGCCAGGCAAGGAAATGCTTACTGCAGATGCCCTGTCAAGGCTATACAGCAAACATGTCCTCTGCGCTGATGGTGACCCCAACTGGCCCATGTTAATCATGGGGAATCTCCAGGAAGGGTTCCCACCTGGCACACCAATGGACATCCAAGAGAAAGTCCTCAAGAACAAACATCTGTTCAAAAATGTATATGGTACTCTGCACCAAATACTTCCAAGTGGTGACACTGTACCTTAAATCCTGTCAACTCAAAAGATTGACACCATCCTTTGATATCACAGAGACCTTGGACACACCTGCAGTAGAAACTTACACAAATACCTCAAGACACGCTACTGGTGGCCCAACATGCTTAGATGATATCAGAGAGGTACTGGAACAATGCAAAGTCTGTGAGAAGTACGCCCAAACCAAAGCACCACCCAAGTCAGTAGTACCCTTATCCATCACACAACCCTTCAAGGTATGGTCACTGGATATTGTGGGACCAATGCCTGGAAAAAACAAGGGCAAAAAGTACATCATCACAGCTATCAACTATACAACCAGATGGCCCATGGTACAAGCCACTAAGGAGCACAAAGGCAACAATGTGAGAAAATTCATTGGGAAAGAAATCATAGCCAAGTTCAGAAAACCTGACTTCCTAATCACAGATGGAGGCACCAAACTCAAGGCCATTGACACCAATATTTATCTTTTTAAGAATGGGATAAGACACATAACAGTCAGCTCATACCATCCTCAAGCAAATGGATGAGTAGAACAACTGAACAGCGCGCTTATAGAAGCCCTCAGTAAGTTATCTGCTAACAATCCAAAAGGCCTGGGTTGACATGCTTCCAACCGCACTCATGGTCTGTAGAAAGAGAGTTAACAGCAATACAGGTAAAAGCCCTTATGAACTTGTCTACGGACAGAAGCCTGCTCTTGTTAGTAAAGCCGCAGGACCACAATTACCTCTGCCCAAAAAGGTGCCAGACAACAGCAACCCTAAAATACAACACGCCAGAAAAGACCAAGAGGAGATGGAACACCAAAGGTTCAAAAGGGAAGCAATCCCATTACAACATGAGAGATTCCAAGTTAGGGACAAAATCTGGGTTGTCAATCATGATCAACACAATCTAGACCCAGGATTGCGTGGACCAGGCATTGTCATGGAAGTCAAGCCCAACAACATCTATCTCATCAAAGGGATTGGAGCTTGGACTGAACTAAAACGTATGCACTACAACTGTCTCCACCTGTGCAAAACAAGAATAGCCCAGCAAAATTCCAGACTCCCTGTTCCTAACGCCAAACTGGATTAATACCAGGCCCATATCCCCAAAAATCTTAAGAAAATTCCCAAGGCTCTGCCTTCCAGTACCCCAGGGGGAGATGTCACAACATCTTTAATTACTCCCTCTCAGGGTATTAACACCCCAAGTAAATCACCAAATAGCTCACCATATGGTTCACTGGCCAGTCAATAAACTGGTGGCACCATTGCCAGTCAACCATCTATTACAGGGATCAAATATTTTTAAGTCCTAAGAGGAACACTACTTGGACAAAGCCTCATGACCTAAGAGGAACAATTACTTGGATAAGCCCCATGGCCCCCATGATGTACATGGACAGTATGTGGCTTGTCATGATACTATATATTATTCTATATTCATATTCAATAAAGTATCATTCTCTTCTTAAATCTTCCCCTTTTTCCGTTTATTATACTTCCCAGAAGTATAAACTTGACAATAGTATCATGGGAAGATACATACTATCCATGTACATCATGGTATTTATGGGGCTTATCCAAGTAATTGTTCCTCTTAGGTCATGAGGTTTGTCCAAGTAGTGTTCCTCTTAGGACTTAAAAATATTTGATCCCTGTAATAGATGGTAAAAAATTAGTGCCACCAACTTAATGATTAGTTGGGAAATCATTTGGAAAGTCACACAGGGAATTAGTTTCTTGAGAGGGGGTAATTGAGTTGTTGCAACATCTCCCCCTGGGGTGTTGGGAGGTGAAACCTTGGGAATTTTCTTGAGAGTTTTGGGTATTTGGGCTCTATATTGATCCAGTTTTGCATTAGAGACAGGTAGTTGTCAGGATACCAGGAGTACTGTGGAGCTCCAGCAGGTGAGGGAGGAGTCAAAGCAAGTACTGGCATGGCCCACCAGATGATGGAACCTAACTTTACCAGGTAGGAAAGGACCTTCCCAGCCACAGCCCAGGGCCCAGCCACTGGCAAGGCAGAATCAATCAGCCCTGTGAGCGCCAGATAAAGCACTCCCAGGAATTGACTACTCTGGCCAGTGGCATAAGAAGTGGGTGGGGTTGAGATAGTTGGTTTGGGTGCTTGGGGTGGTTTCATGGGGATCAATTAGGAAGCAGGATTGTTGTATTTCCTGTTGAAGATCAAAGGGTAAATAGTGATTGCTTTGCTGTCACAGACAATTTGGTAGGGTTCCTTGGGGGCGTTTGGGCAGGTGTACCACTGCAAGTCTTCCAAGGTCTAGGGTAAGTGATCAGGGTTTGGGGAATACTCAGTGAAATGCACAGGGCTAGATGGAGTGTTGGGTGGGAAGAAGTAGTCAAAGGCTTTGGTTTTATCAACTGGAGTCTGGCTATCTATCTCTAAAGATGGGTACTGAGGCTTTGGTGTTTGCGGATGAAAGAGTATCAAAAATAAGTATGGAAACAGATTGGTGAACTAAAGGTTCATAACAACTTTATTGGTAAGGATGGCAATACAGAACTTTTTCAGGTGCTTCTGATTTATATAATAACTCACATGCAAGTGCCTCTGGGCATTTTTCTGGTGTTATCTGTGTGTAAAGGCTTGGCATCTCAGGTTTTGCTGTTTGGTTGGCTGCTTCATGGTTATTTTTGGAGTTTTCAAGAACGGTTGTTTGGCTTTTTGATGGCCCATCTTGGCTTAGCTGGTCATTGATTCTGGATGGCTTGGCTTCATGAGTCATGGGGGGTTTTCCCATTTGATCATCATTTTTGGACTGGCTTGACAGGAATTCCTTAGGAAAATGAACTTGATTAAAAAAGGGGTTCCAAATTGGGAACCCCAAGTTACTTAATGGAGGGTTGGCTTGAACTGGGTTTACTGGGCAGCTAAAATTAGCCTGCCTAGGCCCAGCCAAACCCACCAAGGCTTAGGCATAGCTTTTGGGGCCCAGAACAGGCCCTGCAGCTGCCACCAGGGCAGGAATGGTTCCTGCACCTGGATTTACTTTGAAGAGCAAAAATTCTGGTGCATGCAAATCTCCCCCGCCCGCTTGCCCCGCCTGGCAGCTAGGAGCAGGTTCAATTCCTGCCTGGGGCTTTGATTCTGTTAGTTTTGTAACACTATCCCCTTATAAACAAGACTTGGATTTCTTCTTCTCCCAATACTGGCAAAATGCATCAGATGTGTTGGTGAGATTTTCAGTTGGTTCCCAGGTGCTTTCCTTGGGCGGGTATCCTAGCTACTTGACGTAGTACTGTGGCTTGTGGTAGTGGGTACGGTTGCGGTGTATATACTCTACTTTGTGTTCAAGGGATCTCCCTACCAGGATGGGCGGGGGGCAGTCTTCAGTTTCTGGTGGTGCAGGGAAGTTCTGTCCTTTTTGAACAGCAAGGATTGGTGGAATACATCATGTATTTTATAGGTGTTGGGGAACTTCAGACAATAAGCTACTTTGCCTACTTGGCCTGTGATCTTGTAGGGGCTGCTTCTTTGGTGAGCTAACTTCCAGCATGGGACATTCAGGGGTATGTTTCTTGAGTCTAGATAGACCTTGTCCCCAATCTCTAGCGGATTTCCAGGGGCTAACTTTTTTCAGCAAAGGCTTTGTAGGTCTGTACTGTGCGGATTAGGTTTTGGGAGCAGCTCATCTGGGTTTTATGAATGTGTTCCATCCAGGTTCTACCTGTTTTTGTTGGACTCCTGGTTTCCAATCTTGGGGTCCCAAATGGGGTCAAATCTGTAATTTTCTTTGAATGGAGACATCCTAATGGATGAATGGTCTTTGCTATTGTACACGTACTGGGCTGTGGATAATAGGTCTGCCCAGTTGTCTTAATTGGCGTTTGAGTAGCATCAGAGATACTGTTCCAAAATCTGCTTTAATTGTTTAGTTGGCTGTTGGTCTGGGGGTGATACAAAGTAGACACTTTTTTGATTCCTAGGTCTTTTATCACTTGCGCCCAGTAGTGAGATGTGAACTGTGGTCCTTGGTCTGTCACTATTTCTTCTGGGGTTCTGTGTTGGACAAGTATTCTATCATGAAAGTGACTGACAGTTTTGGCGGCGGTGTAATAGGTAGTGGTGAGTACAAAGTAAGCCATTTTGGTGAAACAATCAACCATCACTAGAATTGCGTGATAGTCCTTGGAGGGTGAGAGTTCAACTATGTAATCTATGGATACCAATTTCCAGGGGCCTGAAGGGATGTCTAGGAGGCAGAGGAGACCTGGTTTGGAGCGTCTTGTTTTGGTGCGCCTGCATGTCTCACAGCCCTCAATGTAGTTGATAACATCTGCGTCTATCTTGGGCCACAGGTAATAGCTTTTGATGCTTTGAAGGGTTTTGTGGCGGCCCAGGTGGCTGGCTAGTTCCAAGTTGTGATAGTCCTTTATTACAGAAATCCGAGCCAATAATTATGGTACATAGATTCTTCCTTGGAACAGTAAAGTGGTTCCCTTTAGTGAGTAACATATTTTGTACAGGGGGCTGTCTAGTTGTGTTGAGAGTTCTGAGACCATATTTTTGGCAACAGGGTCCTTTGCCTGGGCTTCTAATATGTCCAATTTCTTAGCAACAATTTTCAGGTAGTTTAGCTGTATACTTCCACTGGTTGTATCCAACGGGGTATGTGTGTTGTGATCTCTCAACTTGGTGGAGGACGGGATCAGGTTGGCTCTTCTACTTAGGGCATCTGGGACAATTTTTACTTTGTCGGGTTTATAGTCAATTTCTAGTATGTAGTCTGCCAGTTATAGGGCCCATCTTGCTTGTTGTTGGTTAAGCTGGCGTGTTTGAAGAAGTAGATCAAGTTTTTGTGGACTGTTAGGACCTTTACTGAGTGCTCAGCGCTGCATAGGTATCTGTGCCAGTGCTTCAGGGTCTTCATTATTGCCAGCATCTATTTATTGTGTATAGTATAATTTCCTTTGGAAGGAATAATTTTTTGGAGTAATATGCTACAGGATGTAGCATACCATCCCCTCCTTCCAGAAGAAGCACCCCTCTCAGGGCAAAGTTGGAAGTGTTGGTTTCCAGGATGAACGGTTTTGTGTGGTCAGTCATGGCCAACACAGACACAGTGGTGAAGACCAACTTCAGGGCTTCAAAGGCAACAACACAGTCAGGGGTCCACTCAACCTGGACTTTGTCTGAGCAAAGGCGGTTCAGGGGTAGAGTGATCTGAGAAATTTTTTTGATGAAATCTCTACAGTAGTTTGCTAGCCCCAGGAAACTCCTAACATCTTTCCAACAGGTGGGGGTGGGCCAAGCTGTGACCGCGGCCACTTTATCTTGGGCCATGGCAAATCCACCAGTTTGTACTATGTAGCCCAAGAATTCTACCTCAGGTTGGAAGAACTCACACTTCTTGAGTTTGACATGGAGGTTAGCTGTTGCTAGTTTCTCCAATATGAGGTCCAGGTGGCAGAGGTGGTCTTCATGTGTTTTGCTATATATCAGGATGTTGTTGAAGTACACCACACAGAATTGGTTGAGGTATTCTCCAAAGACTGAGTTAATCATCCCCTGGAAGGTGCTAGGGGTGTTGCATAGCCCAAAAGGCATGAACAGGGATTCATAGAGTCCATACCAAGTTTTGAAAGCTGTTTTGTATTCATTGCCTTATTTGATTTGAATTTGGTTAAAAGCATCTTGGAGATCAATCTTAGAGTATACTTGCGCCCCAGTCAAGACATCACAAAGGTCATTAGCATTAGGTATGGGGTATTGGTTTTTTACTGTGATTTTGTTCAGCTTCTGATAGTTTACACAAGGTCTCATTCCCCCATATTTCTTCCCAAAAAATACTAAAGGAGAAGAGCATGGGGCCTTTGAGATTCAGATAAATCCTTTCTTGATCATGTCTTCAATGTACACTTTCAAGGCCACTTGTTCTTTGTGGTTGCAACTATAGATGGGTCCATGGCTAGGTTGCGTATCAGGGAGTAAATCAATGGCGTGGTTGTAGATAGAGTGCTCAGGTAGTTGAGTTACTGCCTCCTTGCTGAAGAAACTGGCCCATTTCTTGAGGGCTGAGGGCAGCTCCCCTGATCACAGGTCCAACCACATGGTCATGAGTTTTGTGGGGGGGTGCTGCGTGTGGGCTTAGCTGAACAGGTACAGTGTCAGGGGTAGGGCCCTTTCCCAGGGTTACGGTTAGGTTGCAATAGTTCAGGATTGCACTATGCTTTTCAGCCCAAGAGTCTCCAAGTATTAAGGGGTATGGTAATCCTTTCAACAAGATAACAGACAAGGGGTAATTGTTTTTCCCAATCTTCAGCTCAAAGTGTTTATTACATTATTGGCCAATGTCAGTTGAACTGTTTCCCATAGTGACTTGGAATTGAGTATCTGAGGGGGTGAGCCCTAGCTTGGATGCCAATGTGGGGTTGATGAAACTTTCATTGACTCCTGTTTCTAAGAAAGCCTTTTTGTGAAATACTTTATCTCTGTCACAATAGTGTCATTTTTGCCTGGGATAAATTGCCCAAAGAAGAAGAATGGGAACAGGAAAGCAGCAAAACCCTTGAAAGTATTGGATGATTTAAATCTAGTCATCAACAAAAAATGGGTTAAATCTGCACCTTTTGATAGTGAAGGAATTAATTTACATCTCCCCAAATTTTGCCCGAACAATTATGCCTTGAAGATTATGAGATATCACTACCCAGTGGCGCTTGGCGGTTGACCGGCTGGTCGCCTGAATTTATTGAATTATGACATCATTGACACTTTGGATAAAAGTCCCCAACCAAGAGGTGAAAATATTTCCAGCCGGCCAATCAGATTCAAGTTTGTCCCTCCCAGTTGGATTATAGTATCCCCCATCTCCCCTATGAAAACTTGTTTTCAGATAGTTTTACCTACTCTCAATAAAGTCACTCCCAATCTATGAAAGCTACCCTTGGGTCAAAAATACCCCCTTCTCAGGCCATGGCTGCTGCCGTCTTGGCATGGTTGAGGAAAGTCTCTACCCAGGATCAGCAGGTTTTGTACCCTTTATTGCGAAATCATTTCTTCTTGGTGGTCCATTAACATTTCCTGTTCTCTGTGTCTCTAATTGTTTTCATTTTGCGCTTTGTTCCCCTCTTCTGTAGATTTGTAGGTTTAAAGCTTCAGTGTACATCTTTGTTCTCAGTTCTGATTTTAGCCTGGGCAATTTATCCCCACAACTTATATCTTAGCTTGGATCTTATTTACATGACTCTAACAATCTCCTACTTCTAGGGTCACTATGATATACTTATAAGACTGGGAGATAGTGTTTAATTGGGAAAGGGAGCCTGAAGAATGGTTTCTTTAGGGACAGGTCCTGTTCTGGTGCCCTGCTTCATGGCAGTGGAAACATAACCTGTCTCTGTAATGTTGTTGTAGCTCCTTGGGTGTCATGGCTGGTCTGACCGCAGTGGGGCTTCTGATCACTTGGGATCCATGGGGGCGGCACTGTGGGTTTCTTGGTTTAAGCTTAGTCCTTTGGCAGAGTACAATAAGTTCTTCTAACCCAATTAGGGTGGTGGTGGTGCTTGAGGAGGTCTTTTAAGCCTGGGTTCACGCCCTTTCTGACTAGGATGGCAGCCAATTTGTTTTCCAGCATAGCACAGGTCTGTAGTTTATGTGACTCTTCTACATAGGTCTAAAGTGGGTGGCTTTTTTGCTTGAACTCCAATAGATTCATGAAGGCAAAGTGTCAGGTATTCTGGTCCTCTCCTGTGGCCATTAGTTCAGCCTCAAATCAAGCATAGTCTAAGCAAAATTCTACATTGTTGGCAGTGGCTTTGATGAACCAGTCTAGGGCATCCCCTGTTAGCATGAAGGCTACTCCCAAGACTTTGACTGTGTTATTAGGATAGGCATTGGCATTGGCTAGGAAGTGTAGTCACAGTACAGCATGGCTCTTCTAGCTTCCTATAGGCTGATCTTGCCCATCTGGGGCATGGTCACATTGGAGGTGGTTTGGTTCACAATAACATTCTGTACTTGGGAGGAGGTTGCTGCGGTTGGGTCTTTGCTCTCTGGAGTATCCTTGGAATCATCCAAGGTCCAGGTTGTTCTCTTCCACATGGAGGAGATTTGGTATGATAGCTACAAATAACAGTAATAAGTGGTAATCATAAAAACAAACATACAAGTAGCCCCAAGTGCTAATAACATCTTGGGGCCCAGGTTACCAAGTTTGGGGTAAATTGTCATAATATCAGGATACCAGGAGTACCATGAAGCTCCAGCAAGTGAGGGAGGAGTCAAAGCAGGTACTAGCATGGCCCACCAGATGATGGGACCTAACTTTACCAGGTAAGAAAGGACCTTCCCAGCCACAGCCCAGGGCCCAGCTGCTGGCAAGGCAGAATCAATCAACCCTGTGAGCGCCAGATAAAGCACTCCCGGGAATTGACTACTCTGGCCAGTGGCATAAGAAGTGGATGGGGTTGAGATAGTTGGTTTGGGTGCTTGGGGTGGTTTCATGGGGATCAATTAGGAAGCAGGATTGTTGTATTTCCTGTTGAAGATCAAAGGGTAAATAGTGATTGCTTTGCTGTCACAGACAATTTGGTAGGGTTTCTTGGGGGCGTTTGGGCAGGTGTACCACTGCAAGTCTTCCAAGGTCTAGGTAAGTGATCAGGGTTTGGGGAATACTCAGTGAAATGCACAGGGCTAGATGGAGTGTTGGGTGGGAAGAAGTAGTCAAAGGCTTTGGTTTTATCAACTGGAGTCTGGCTATCTATCTCTGCAGATGGGTACTGAGGCTTTGGTGTTTGCAGATGGAAGAGTATCAAAAATAAGTATGGAAACAGATTGGTGAACTAAAGGTTCATAACAACTTTATTGGTAAGGATGGCAATACAGAACTTTTTCAGGTGCTTCTGATTTATATAATAACTCACATGCAAGTGCCTCTGGGCATTCTTCTGGTGCTATCTGTGTGGCAAGGCTTGGCATATCAGGTTCTTCTGTTTGGTTGACTGCTTTATAGTAGTTTTTGGGGTTTTCAGGGACAATTGTTTGGCTTTTTGGTGGCCCATCTTGGCTTGGCTGGCCATTGGTTCTGGCAGGTTTGGCTTCAGAAGTCATGGGGGTTTCTCAATTTGATCACCATTTTTGGACTGGCTTGATAGGAATTCCTGAGGAAAATGAACTTGATTAAAAAGGGGTTCTTAATTGGGAATCCCAAATTACTTAATGGAGGGTGGGCTTGAGCTGGGTTTACTGGGCAGCTAAAATTAGCCTGCCTAGGCCTAGACAAACCCACCAAGGCTTGGGTGTAGCTTTTGGGGCCCAGAAAGGGCCCTGCAGCTGCCACTAGGGCAGGAGTGGTTCCTGCACTTGAATTTTTGCTTTTCAAAGCAAATCAAGGTGTAGTAAAAATTCCCTGCCCTGCTTGGCAGCTAGGAGCAGGTTCAATTCCCGCCTGGGGATTTGATTCTGTTACTTTTGTAACAGTAGTTGTGAGTTGTGTTGTGTGGTACTGTCTTACATAGGCGGAGTTGGTCATGATGCATGTGTTTTAGTTCAGTACACACATCAATTCCCTTGATGAGGTAAGTATTGTTGGGCTTGACTTCTATTACTATTCCTGGTCTTACTAATCATGGTTCCAATTTGTGCAAATTGTGGTTGACAATCTAAATTTTATCCCCAACTTAGAGAATTCCTGTTGTAATGGGACATTTTCTCTCTCAACCCTTTCTTTTTCCTTGTCTTCTTGGTCCTTCCTGGCGTGCTGTACATCAGGGTCATTGTTTTCTGGAAATTTCTAGAGCAGAGGTAATCCTGGTCCTTACTTAGTGCTAACAATGGCAGGCTTATGTCTATAGACAAGATCATAAGGGTTTTTGCCTACATTGCAGTTGACTTGTGTTCCGCACACCATAAGGGCTGTTGGTAGCATGTCAACCCAGGCTCTAGGATTGTTGGCAGATAACTTACTGAGGGCTTCTACTAGGGAGCCGTTTAGTTGTTCTACTCTTTCATTTGCTTGCAGGTGATAGGGACTGGCTATGGCGTGTTTTATTCCATTCTTGGAAAGATAGATATTGGTGTCAATGGCTTTAAGTTCAGTTCCTCCATCTGTGATTAGGAATCCAGGTTTCCCAAACTTGGTTATGATCTCTTTGTCAATAAATTATCTTACATCATTTCCTTTGTGTTCTTTTGTAGCTTGTGTTACAGGCCATCTAGTTGCATAGTCAATAGCTGTGATAATGTACTTTTTGCCTTTGTTGTTGCGGGCATTGCTCCCACAATAACCAGTGATCACAATTTGAAAGACTGTGTGATTGATACTGGTATTACTGATTGGGAGGTGCCTTGGAGCAGGTGTACTTTTCACAGACTTTGCATTGGTCTAGTGCTTCCTTGATGTCATCCAGAATCTTGGGCCATCAGTAGTGTGTCTTAAGGTATTCATACAAGTTCCTACTTTGGGTGTGTTCCAGATCTCTATGTTATTAAAGGTTTGTGTCAATATTTTGTGTTGACGGGACGTAAGGTACAGTATTGCCACTTGGTAGTATGTGGTATAAAGTACCATATATGTTTTTGAACAGATGTTTGTTCTTGAGGACTTTCTCTCAGATGTCTATTAGTGTTCCAGGTAGTAATCCTTCTTGGAGATTCCCCATGATCAACATGGTTCAATCAGGGTCCTCATCATCACATATATTTTGTTTACTTATAGCCTTGATAGAGCATCTGCGGTAAGCATTTCCTTGTCTGACTTATATTTGATTTGCATTGGATATCTCTGTATGAGGCTCATCCATTTGGATTGTCTTCTTGATAATTGTTGTTTTGTCTTGAAGAATATCTATAATCTATTATTGGTTAGCACTTTAAATATCTGTGAACCTTCTAGATAACATCACCACTTCATTAGACAGTGGACAATAGCTATCAGTTCCTTGTCATGTATTGGATATCTTTGCTCACCATCAGACAGCTTTCTTGATTCATATGCTACAGGGAGGATTTACTTTTCTTCAGTTTGAATTTGGAGTACTCCTCCTATTAATTAATCTGAAGCGTCAGCTTTTAATTTGTGCACTCCTTCCCAATTAGGATATTTTAAGATAGGAGCAATGACCATTCATTCTTTTAATTGTTGAGAGTGTTGATCTCTCAATGGTCTCCATAAATTTTTGTCTTGCTAGTGATTGCAGATAAAGGAGAAGTCAAGGCTCCCCAGTCAGGGATGAATATCCTAACTTAGGCTATCATGCCTAGGAACAACAAAGCTCACTCTTATTTTGAGGTTCTGGCATATTGGTTATGGCTCATATCTTTTCTGGGTCTGGTTTCACTCCGCCCTTGCTGATAATGTGTCTAAAAATGGGAGTTCTTCTGAGAAGAAGTCACATTTTGAGGGCTTGGATATAAGTTGATCATCTTAGAGGGTGTGAAGGACCAGGCAGATGTCTTTCCAGTGTTGCTCTATAGCCAGGCTGTATATGATTATATTGTCAAGATTAACCAGGACTTTTTTCTGATATGCTCTTTGAACACTTCAATTATAAAGGTCACAAAGGTAATTACGGCATTTTTCATGCCAAAGTTGAGGAAAACACATTCAAACAAACCATAATTAGCTATAAACTCTGTGTTGGGTATGTCCTCTTGATTAATGCAGATTTGGTGATATCCTGCTGCCAAATCAATTTTTGTGAATAATCAGGACCCCAGGGCGCCAAAAAGATTATCAATCAGGAGCAGGGGATACCTGTTCTTAATTGTGATCTTGTTGAATACCCTTTAGTATGTGACCAGGCGGAGTCCTCCATCTTTCTTTTCTAAAAAAAGTCAGACACATCAAAAGGAGATTTAGAAGGTTGTATGGGTCCTTTTTCAAGGGCTTTGTCTAGGTAGGCCTTTAGCTTGATGTCCTCTTATGGTGTTAGGCAGTAGATAGGTTGTGCTTTTGGTACACTTCTTTTGAGATTGA
Source organism: Entomophthora muscae (assembly GCA_014839935.2). Taxonomy (NCBI): domain Eukaryota; kingdom Fungi; phylum Entomophthoromycota; class Entomophthoromycetes; order Entomophthorales; family Entomophthoraceae; genus Entomophthora; species Entomophthora muscae. The sequence goes on along the minus strand of QTSX02005952.1, from coordinate 53,936 downwards.
TTTCATGCTGGATGCCCCAGTTGGACGGTAGCCCTGGTAACTTTTCTTGAAAAAAGAAGGGAATTCTTGGGTTAGCTGTTGTCAGCTTGGGTCTCCTTTGCGTGAGGTCTCTACATTTTTAAAGTGGATAATCTCATACATGCAGGTGTTCCAATTAATCTTGTTAGGGTCCTTTTCTTCTTCTTTTTCCGTAATTTTCACAATACATGGTCTCTCATAAGTGTGTCAAGGTGGGTTGGATACACACAATGTGCATCTCTCCTCATTGTATGGCAATGATAGCGCTATCCCAGTCAATATGAGGCTTGGTCTTTCTCATCAAATCCAGATTATTATAACATTGTACATGTGATTTAGGATGATAAGGCTGCTAAGGGTAGCTGTAAAACCCCTACTTGGGCCCAAAAGAGTTTTGCCTCTCTGGTGACTGGGGTGCTTATGTTATCTGCCTTGATAATTCTTGTGACATTACTTTGGGCTGTGGGTAGTTTCATGAGGTTGGCAAATTTCTTGTTGACAAGAGAATGGTCTGCTCCAGTGTCAAATAGTCCAGTGCCCTGGTATCTTCAAAAACAGAAAGGATAAGTGAGCAAGTTTATTTCCAGTTTGGACAGAAAAAATTATAGGATTGTTGGAGGGTACTTAAATCATGGTGATTGAGTCCACGTCTTGGTCCCTGTACAAGTCTTGCAAAGTGGGGAAGGGCGGCTTGCCTAAGCACTCCTATGAGCTTTTCCCTCCTTGGTGGTGTTATCAGTGCTCAATTGATTTAATTGAGTAGTGTGATTTCTGCCTCAAGGATGAGAGTTATTGGCTTGGTTGTTCTTCTTGTTAGGTTGAGGGTCCTTCTTTGCTATGGGGCTTTCTTTTTGTTTGTTGGTTACATGCAGGTTGTCAGATTTTTTGCAGCTTGCTTTCCTTCCAAGAATATGTCTTGGAGATTATTGCAGCAGCTCATGTCAAACTGACGCCTAATGTGAGTGGAAAGGCCATTACAGAAGTCCAGCTGTGGTCCAGCCTCATCAAAGTTGATGGTGTCAGGAGCTAAATCATGTATGTCTTCATATGCTGCAATGTACTGCTCAATGATTCCTATCATTTTGAAGGTTCTGAGTTCTGTCATGATCACCAAATCAGAGTCTTTTATGGAAAATTTCTCCAGTAAGGTGTTCTTGAACATGTCCCAGTCTTGGTTGTGATCAGTATGTTGTTCAAAATATTGGCTTACAAAGCGTGAGGCAGCCCTGGTAACACTCAAAGCAATTTCACTTGCCCAGAGTTTGCAAGGATAGTCTACTTGTGTAAATTTATTTTGGGTGCTTTGAATCCAGAGGTTGACATTTCTCAACGTAATTCTAGGAATGTTCTGATTTATGCCTAGTGTAGGCAAGAAATAAAATGTTGGGTATTTTAGTTTGTTTTGAGATTGAAGGTGGATTCAGGACTTCTTGTGTACTGAGAAAGTTGTACTGTTTGGTTGATACAAGGATATTTTTGAAGACAGGGAATCCCGTAGGGACGTCCTGACCTTATTTTTATTGTCTCCAGCCTGGTAGGGAGTATCATCTTCTGGGATCTTTTCTTTAGAAGGACTTTTCCTTTAAGTTGCATAGGCGTTTATAACCTTTCTGTGCTACCACTGTTGAGTATATACTTCTAATAAGTATAATAGAGGAGATAAAGGGCAAAATTAAGAAGAGAATGATATTTTATTAGATATGAGCTTATAGTATTAGATAGTATCATGAGAAACTACATGTTGTTCATGTATGTCATGACAGTCATGGGGCTTGTCCAAGTAGTGTTCTGCTTAGGACTCAAAATGTTTGATCCCCATAATATATGGGCAAATAATAAGAGTGTCACCAACTTAATGATTAGTTAGGGGATCATTCAGAGAGTTACTCAGGGAATTAATTTACTGAGGGGGAGTAATCAAAGATGTTGCAACAATTATTAATACTGTAAATTCATAGCCTAATGAGAAAATATAGGATTTTCAAATCCTAGGTCCAAATTTTGAATTGCATTTGTGGTTTGTCCTTTTTTAATTAAATTGATTTCTTTGTACAGTAATTTTTAAACCTGTTGAAATAAACAAAAAATCTCAGTCTAAGAAAGAAAACAACTCAGTCTAAAAACAAAATTAAAAATCAAGGAGTTTATATTAAATTACAATAGATTTAGATTCAATTTTTATTTTGCTTTTAGACTGAGTTGTATACGTTTTTAGACTGGGATTTTACGTTTATCTCAACAGGTTTGAAACTTACTGTACTGTAGATTCAGAACCTTCTAAGAAAAATGCAGGATTCTCAAATTCTTTTGTGTAAACTCCCCAACTTACTGGGATATTTTTCATCATTTTATATAAAAATTAAGTTGTTATGGGATAAAAATTTCTCCATTAAGTTGGTGAGTTCATGCAAAAGAATTTGAAAATCCCGCATTTTTTCCAACAGGTTCTGAATCTACAGTACAGTAGTTTTCTGTAATACCCAAGTATGATTGGTACTACCTAAAGTAGGTACAGAAGAAGGTTTGCAAACTGGAACCCTGCCAAGGCAGTGACAATGGGGTAGATGGTCATTAACCACTGGAACCCCTTGGCATGAGTCTAGTACCTGCCAAAGCTTCCTCCAAAGTATGTCAATACATAGTAGGAAGAGGTGTACACAACAACGGATATGATGGAGTGGGGTGATACCAGAGGAGGCCAAGAACCAGTGCACAAAGAGTTGTGTTGGCTGGAGTCTTTGTAGTACCTTTGACCCAACCCTTTTGGCGAGGGCCCAAAGGTAGCAGGTCCTTGTTGGTACCCTCTAATCCCAAGGCAATCTGTAAGCACAGCTGTGAAGATGAGATGATTCATCTTCACTTGATTGGGGATTGAGGATGAAGGTTAAACTAGTCTAAGGTTTTGGCTAAGAGTAGGATTTAGAAGAGATTTATTGAGGGGGGTATTGTTCTCAAAAATAGCACAAACCATCATTGAGAGGGGATCCTTTATTTATAGTGTTGCAACCAAGTTTCCCACCTTGCCTTTGTATCTTACAATACACAGGGGGCACTCAATGAGTTGTCCCAGGACGTATCTAATGGCATGGATCAATCTGATGGCAATGTCAAACTGCAGGCATTATCTCCTAATTAGGAGCGCTACCAATTTGACCTGCTGATCCCTGCACAATTTATTCCTTGGCTTCAAACCTTACATGGAACATGCCACTATGCCAGCCCCTTGTGGCCTTGTGGCTTTCCTCATATAGTATATTAGTCACAATATTCTACAATAAACAATACCTTATTCTATTAATTTCTGTTCTTTCTATTGGACTGTTGTCTTCCCCAATCAAATACTGAACTCAAATTGGTTCAGTTGCAACAGTGGTAGCAGCGGTAGGTTCACAAACTACCTAAAAGAAAAATACCCCCAAGAAAGTATGGAGTATGGGCCGTATTGCTACTCCACATCAAGAAACTTTCCTTCCAATTCCTGAGGGGGACATCCCTGAGGGGCATGTTATCTACCAAGACCAGCTGGTGCTCAAAAGCATGAATAATTGACTCTGCCTTAGGCAGAACAACACAAGTGTCACCCTGCCCTAACTAGACCTTTCTCAACGCATGTTAAATCTCCAACTTGAGTCTTTTGCGGGTGGTGTCAAAGGAGCTGACATTGTGAGTTGGCTCCACTATACCAAGACCAGCCTTTATATTTGACAGGTGACTGAGCCCATGTGGGTTGTCACCGCTTTGGGGCGCCTTACAGAGCCTGCTGCAGTGTGGTTCACCAACTGGGCCAGCCAAGAGATAAATGTTACTTGGGCGCCGTTCAGGGACGCTGCAAAAACCCGCTGCAGTGGAACCTTTTCATCTATTGTGGTGGGAACTCCCCTCCTGGCCATTAAACAGACTGTTTCTGTCCCTGAATATCTTAAAACTTGGCAACAAGCCCTTGCCACCACCCCAGAAGCCGTCATCAACGGGAATGCCATGCTTCTTATGCTAATAGTCAATGGGCTCAAACCCCATATCTGCAAGTAAATTCCCGTGGGGTGATGTACCTCCATTGACAACTGCTACAAGGCCATTGTGGAAGTTAATAATCAGGCTTTCATGGCTTCTGTAGGTCCTATGACACGCCACCCCAGTCTTGCCCTGTACCTGGCAGTGCCCACAATCAGGTGGGCCGCTGCCAGCCCCACCAACAAGAGAATTGGGTTAAGCGTCCCTGCAAGGAGGAACTCCAATTAACACAAATTAAGGACCCAGGAAAAGCCTGGGGGTTGTAGATACAAAAGGTTCTACAACCCCACTTGACCCTTGCTCTCAATCCCTCCTCACAAAGAACCCCTGTGATTACAATGTGTGTTGCAGATCCTGAATGGATGAGACAAAGTACTGTCCACTTAGGAGTTAAGCAACAAAAACAATCACATAATTGTGTTTTATTGCGGCATAGTTTTAATAAGGTTAGTTACATTTAAAAACCCATAAAAAATGTGTGTCTGAAGTGTATTCAAATTGTGCAACTAGTGCAGGCTTTACTTCTGAGGTTATAAATAAAGTGGCAAAATAATTGCCACTTGCCTCCATTAGGCAAGGCGCCTGAAACCAGTTGTTTCATTGTGTAGCTCTTTCTACTGTGCCTTTTCACTATCCTCCATTTGGAAAGTTCTTCTGCCTGTGCCTCATTTCCCCTAGTGGAAATTCCCCTGCCTCCTACTATATAACTGCATCATTATCTAAATAAATACCAGTTTTGTCATTATATCCTTATATTCTTCTGTCCTACCCAAGGCTGTCACTATACCAACTACAGGTATAGTATTAAGAAATAGGATTCTGACTAACTGTTTGTAGAAAATAGCACCCTTTACTGCTACAAATACAACATTGGCGCTCATGGCTTACCACACCACCACCCCCCACCCCCGCGCTTCTGTCTATGAGGAGGGAGAAAAGCCCCTGAACGAGTCTCCTGCCACTGCTTCCCCCTATCACCAGGCACCAGCCTTCACTGCTGCTAATTCCCATGCTGGGGAAAGAGCAGGCGTTCCCTATGGCCTGCCTATCCTTAGCCACTTCATGCTTGAACATCAACGTCCCCAAGCCATTGTTTTTGGCCAACCACTGCTCTTACAAGATCCTGCACCCTTGGAAATGGATGCCAATTCTCCCCCCTCTTAGAATGCATCCATAACGCTATGCATGCCATGGACTCTGGTGCTGCTGTCAATGGTGCTTTCCTGAGCACCTGGCTCTTCAACAACCTTTGGCTGAAAACTCTCTGGTTTGCTTTCAGAGCTTCTCCCAAGCCAACCCCACCCCAACTTTGTCAAGATCTCTGCACCCTCAAACATATCAAGGATTACTAAAAGCAATTTACCTATCTTGATGTATATGTAACAGAATGCATCTGGGCTGCATCTAAAGCCTGGTGCATGACCAGGAAATACTTGTGTACAACCAACAATTGTCTCTCCAGGTCCTCTAATCTGAGCTTGGTAATACTTTTACTACTGTTAACCAGTACCTTGCTGAGGTCAACAACGCCCAGAATACCATGCTTCACTGGGTTGACACCATTGAGAAAGTAATAGCCAAACTGGTCCCAGTACATGTGATCCAACTCTCAAAAATTAGGGTGTAGATGCAAATGGATTAGTGTGGTGACAAGCCATGTACAGGAAACTGGTCCCATGGTTTGAAGCCTAGTTCATGAGGTAGAAGTCCTGGGCTGCTGCCTTGCCACAATCCCCTCATTCAACTCCCCAGCTACTGCTATGGACAACTCCCCTTCCAGCCATCTTCTTGGTTATGACGTCCTTGAGCTCTTCAACCACTACAAGAAGATGCAGGTGGGACTGGTTCAACAAAGCACCAATCTTACCTTTTTGTTTGATGGATATCACACAGTGTCAGAGCTTCAGGATTGCCTCAAGTTTTGAATATACCATGATAGAGCTGATAGCCAGACCCAAGTCAGGAAGGACAAGGATGTGATAGCCTTGCTCCAAGCTGAACTTGCCACACAGGAGAGGTGTATTACCTACTGGAAGACAACTTGGATATCACCTGTCAAGATAACAAGGTCTATCAAGATGAGCTGGACAAGCAGCAACTTCTTCTGGACGCCTTCCAGAGCCAATTGGATAAGATGGACAGCAAGATTATGGACGCCAGCTTACAAGCTATGTTCATCAACGCCCAGAGTCAATACAGTCCAAGAAGATTGTGACAGATCCAGGAAATTCATGCTTGCTTTTTCATTATCCTGGTCTGACTCTTTTACGTTTTGACGGGGAATCCTTTATGTAAGCTTCAATGAGCTTGGATTACGGGCAAGCAATCTTGGCATTGAACTTGTTGCCATCTGGTAATCACTTCCACGTTTTTTACTTCCCATAGTCTTAGCTGCAGACCATCTCTTTCATTCCATGGTAGTCTTATTTCAGTTAAAAGCCAAAAACACAAAACATAAAAAAGATTGAGGGGAAAGCAACCATTGTCACAATAAGCATCATTTTTTTATTAATTATTATCATGTTTCCATTATATAACAATTGGGGTACATTTGGCTGAAAATCCCTCTGGTTCTGGAATCACACCTGGATTCCTATCACATAGTTTATGACATAAGAGCGTCATCCAATCCAGATCTTTACCAAAAAGATATTCACACTCTTAACCTATAAGAATGTGCTCAAATACATTCCAGAATCACCTGATTCTTTACGTGGAAATGTATTGCTTTGGCTTGAAGTATTCTGGACTTCCGGCGCCAAATCCCTGTGGAATATATGTATTCCTAATCCAAGCTATCCTTGTTCCAACTGGGAACCAGCTGATCAATCCTGAATGCAAAGACACCATTGTCTACATTTAGCTATTTTTGCATTTAATGGTTTTTTGCGTTAAAACCCCATTAAAGCGCTTTGAAACTCAAACCAGGCGGCGCCCAGCGCCTCAAAGCCTGAAAAAATTTGATAGCAGCGCCTCAGCGCTTTGCAAAGCCATTAGGCAGCGCTTTTAACCCAATGAATTTGCCGACGCGGCGCTTTTAAACCACAATTTGGGGGTTTACTTTTGTCTAACCTTAACCAAACTTCTTGACACAGTCAAGGCAATTAAACAATATAATTAAATCCTTATTAATTATATTCCAAGAATATATTAATTAACCTTCTCAGTTGATTAATCCGTTTGAAGACAGCAAGTCTTTACTTGACACAGTCAAGTCCATTTTGGCCCTATGATTAAATCCTCATCAATTGTATTCCAGGATATCAATTAATTAACCTTCTCAGTTAATAAATTACGTTTGAGACACCTAGCCTCATAATCTGAATCTTTCAGATTATTCATTATGGCCCTCATATAGTATAGCCTAATTTATTCCTGGGTATCAATTAACCTCCATGGTTAATTAGACGGTTTGAGACACCTAGTCTCATAATCTGAATTGTTCAGATTATTCATTTTGGCCCTCAATTAGTTCAGCCTAATTGATTCCTGGGTATCAATTAACCTCCATGGTTAATTAGACAGTTTGAGACACCTAGTCTCATAATCTGAATTGTTCAGATTATTCATTAAGGCCCTCAATTAGTACAGCCTAATTGATTCCTGGGTATCAATTAACCTCCGTGGTTAATTAGACGGTTTGAGACACCTAGACTCATAATCTGAATTGTTTAGATTATTCATTAAAGCCCTCAATTAGTACAGCCTAATTAATTCCTGGATATCATTGCTACGCTGGAAAGTCTCTTCAAGGCCAATCCTATTGTTTTGAACTTCAACCTATGAAATTCATCACAATTCAACCTCTTTGTAAAACCACAGCCCAATGTGACTTGCTTACGGTCACAAAGATCCTCCAGCCCCAAACTCTATCATAGCTACAGAAGCAATGATGGACACACTTGGCTGGCCCCCAATGCTGTGCAAGTATTGGAGCTGGTGTTGGAGTCTGAGGATGTTGTCTTGGCCACCCCTGAAGCTTCTGAAGCTTCTCAGAACATAGAAGATGAACATGAAGCGCAACAAGAGGAAATCCTCTGATGTGTCTCTGAGGCTAGGCTTGCTGCCTCTACCCTCAGCTGTTTCCATCTCACCGCTCCCCAGTAGGATCACGCCTGCCCCCCTCCACCATGGCTCAAACAACTTCAAGCCAGTCAATCTACCCAAGTTTGACTGCAAGAGTAATGTGGCTACGTTATTATGCCAATACCAGAATCCCATGTATGGCGCTGACAATGCCATGAGGGACTCCAAAATCATCAACTGCCTGGATGCCAAGACCCAAACAATCATCTTGCTGCGCCTACCTGAGAATGACTGGACTTTGGCCAATGTTTCCAGAGCTCTGATGGAAGAATTTGGCAGCCAAGAAGCCCTTATTGGTTGCAAGATGGACTTTGATGACACCAAGCCAAAAGTGGGGGAGACTCTAGAAGACTTCACTTCTAGGTTCTACCTTGAGGCTAAACCCCTGTCATCTATGAGCGCTGTGAAGTTTATCAAAGTACAGTCAGCACTTCTCAATGCAGTACATGTCAACTGGGAACTATATCTGGCTCACAAGTTGGGTATCTAAAACGCTTGCACTGTACCAGCTCTGATTTGTCTCCTACTGTCAGGCAACCCACCACCTAGGAAGTAATCTTCCTAGGAAGTGAATGATGGCAGAGGGATTTAATCCAGTTACCAAGGATCCTACAGGCAAGGACACCATTCCTAGATGTAATAATTCTTTGAACACTCAATATCTTCCTAGCAGCAGGTTGAATTGTCCCAAGAAGTATGCCCCCAAGTAACACAGGAGGAAGGCAGAAGCCAAAAGACAGAAGACTTGGGGTTTGGGGATCTGGGATGTGTATTGATAGTTCTTGGTCCTTTTTCTGAGAGGTGGGCTATACAATAAAGGTGTAGCAGTATACCATACCCCAGTTATAACCCGGCGCCAAGAGCTGTCTAGGCATTGAGCTTTGGGAGAGGTACCCAAATCTGCGCACAAACCCATCAAAAGGCTGGCCAACACAGCCGGCAGCAAGATTATCCAAAACAACCATCTATACCCAAGAGACTCCATGGGAGGAGTCTTGGGTAATCTCATGGTTTCAGAGGTTTAAGGCTTAAGTCAAGTTAAAAAGGTAAGCAAATGATTCACAGTGGGTGAATTTAGACTTTATTGATTGAACAAGTTAAAATATCATAGCCTACCAGCTTATATAGTATGGTAGAAAAAAGATAAATTGGAGTAGCATAAAGGAGATCATCCCCCATGGGGATGAAGTTGGAGAAATTTGGAGATCCTGGAGTATTGGAGTTAAAAGTAGAATTATTTGAATTTCTGAAGCCATTGTACTGACCTCAGTAGTTTAAAAATACTAATTTTTTGAATCTAACTATCCAAGATGACATACAGCAACAGGAGGTAACCAGCTATCCCCCAGATAAGTCTGGGGAAGAAGGGCAGGGACTAGAAACAGAACCAGTAGTCAGCAGAGCAGCAATGTCAAAACCAAGGTTAAAAGCAAAGTCAATTCACCAGAACACTCAAAAGAACCATTTGAATTGATTGTTGCTAGATCTGATTGGCTGGAATTGAATTTTGAAGATAACAATTGGCCCTGGTCTATTGTACTAATCATTTCTTAAAGCAATTGACCATCAATGCAGATAGAAGAAGACCTGGGGTTGAACCCCGTTGTTGAAACCCCAGCATCCGGGATATATTGGAGCAAATATATTCAGGTAAAAATGAACATTTACTACTAACTAATCCAATAATTTTAGGAGAATGAGAAAAAATAAAAGGAGGAAGGCTATCTTTTCCTAGCCCAAGGAATAGATTGTTGTCAGGAATTATAGAAAGAACATTCCTGACACCTACACACCTACAAGGAGGAGTTTGAAGTCCCTCTCCCTGAAGGCTGCCCCCACCAACAAGCTGAGTATAGACCCCACGTGGCTGTGGAGATGCCAAAGCCTTCTGATAAGGTTGGACCCGCCCCATCCAACAATGCTCCCCGTACTTGCTTCAAATGTGGCATGGCTGGCCACTTCTCTTGGGAGTGTAAGAATACCTGTCAAAAGGCCCATCATGTAGCCATGGAGGACGCTAAGGAGGACTACACTAAGGACGCTGATATTGAGGAGGATAATGAGGACCAGTCAAAAAACTACTAAGCAGCCAGGACAAGGAGAAATCCTTGGCTGCCTTTGTAATTATGACACCCTCATCTCCCCCCATACCGCTGCCCCCAATAAACCTGCCCAGAGGCCTTCTGCTCTACCATTCTCTGAGTTAAACCCTAAGAATGAACCTTCTCTGGTTGACTTTGACTCCCAGCCAATTCATGAGGATGCTGAATCTGAAGGAGTTCAAGAGGACCTTCTAAACCAAGTCCTCACTGTTAACACTCAAACCCATTGGACTACACTTTGCCCTGGGATAATTATTCCACAAATAGCTTGGAGAACAGTATTCCTATCTTATGCTGAACAACTGGCTCAACCAGGTGTGGAAGTCACCCATGAGGAGGACAGCGCTGAACAACTGGGCAAGCTACTGCGTACTGTACACGTCTCAGCACTTCTGGAATCTCTCAAGGAAGCAAGTCCATCTGTAAGAGCTTCCATGGCTATCTTCCTGGAGAAGTTCAAAGGACTGAGCGTACACCAGGTCTCCAAGATTGTGGAGATCAGAGAGGACTTCCAGGATAGTACCTATATCAATCTGGTAGTGAACAAAACCCACATCCAAGCCATACTGAATGCTGGTGCTCCAGGGAACATCATCTCTTCCTGCCTGGTCAAAAAGCTGAAGTTAGCCCCTGACTTGGCTTACCACAAGGAGTTTGGCACAGCTGGGCCTCAGACCACTAGAGCAAAGGGGGCATACTCTTTCCTATCTCTTTGTTTTGGGAAACTAATGGTCACTGCCCCAGCCATAATTCTGGGGAAAAAAGCTACAATATTCTTATTGGGACTAGCTTCATGGTCCAGTATGGCACTGTGACCAACCATGGAGGCCATACTTTGGGATTTTGGGCCACTCTATACCCATGTTATACCATGACAACTGCCCTTCTAACCTACCTTTTGCCTTCTGCACTACATCAACCTAGAGTACACAGATAGAGAACTGCCAGTTGCCTATACACTTTGGAGTAAGAAGGCTAAGGTGCTACCTCTCTCTTTTGGGGAAACCAAGAGAATTCTAGTCTACGCCTCCTGTAATGTGACTATTCCACCTGGCGCTCAGTTGATCCACAATAAGGGTCTCTCTCTGGCTCTACCAGCTGGCACTCATGGAGAAATCTTCAGCATCTCTAATGCCTCCAGACTAGAACCATGGGTTGTACCAGGCATCCTCATGCCAAGTGAGAAGGAGGTATTCATACTCTTGGCCAACATAAGTCGTGAAGCTATGGTTGTCTCTAAACACCAGCTTCTGACTTACATCTTCCTAGAAGAGCATGAAAAATTGCAGGAGACCGCCCCCTTTGCAGACTTCTCTGAGTTGGGTCTACCTTGTGAACAACCCCTGGTACTATTGGTCATAAGTTGCAACTCTATGTCTGGCCTCTCCAGAGAGCAAAAGGATCAGGCCATGGATCTCTTTTCTCAGTATAAGGATGTGTTTGCCAAGTATGACTATGACCTAGGCAAGGCTGTAGATGTTGCCCATCACATTGACACCCCAGGCAGTCCACCCATCTGTTCCAGACCTTTACAGCGTAGTCAAGCCAATCATGTTGTAGCCAATGAGGAGCTTCAGAAACTATTGGGTTCTGGATTACTTGTCCCCAGTAAAATTTCTTGGAATTCCCCTCTCATGATTATCAAAAAGAAGGATGGCAACAACCAAGTGGTAATCAACTACCACTGTCTGAATGCCATTACCAAGAATGATTCATATCCCCTCCCTCACATTGACAATACCTTGGACTGCTTGGGTGGCGCAAAGTTATTCAGCGCAATAGATCTTATCAGTGGGTACTGGCAGATTGATCTACCCCCTGATGACCAAGAGAAATGTGCAATGATCACTGGTCAAGGGCTATTCCGACCCACAAAGATGCCCCAAGGAATGTCCAATGCTCTGGCTACATTCCAACAGGCTATGGATGCAGTGATGGGTGACCTCAAACTCACCAGTGTCCTGATATATCTGGATGACATTAATGTGTTTTCCCAAACCTTTAAGGATTACTTTAAACACTTGAAGGAAGTCTTTAAGAGGTTAATTGTAGCTAATCTCAAGCTCAAGCCACACAAGTGCAACTTCTTCAAGGAACACTTAGAGTTCTTGGGGTTCATCATTAGTCAAGATGTACTTTTGTCAAAACTGCAGGCTTGACCTTCCAGCAAGGTTCCAAACAAGCGGGTTTGTGACCTGCAATCCAATTACCTGGTCACTCAAAGCCAGACTAGGAAGTCAACTCAAATTACCAAATCCATCAACATGAACAGAAAATGATCCTTATACGGTGGATACCTCAATTTAGCGCTTGACTCATTATCAGGATCAAGCTACCCCCTTCTCCCATCCAGCCGTGTGATCACCAATCTTGTTCCTTCTATCCTTGATTCACATGAACTATATAATCATTATCTCTCAATAAAGATTACTATCTATCTTCTAAATATTTTCCCCTGTGTAACTCTGCTAAAACAGCAAAGTTACAACATTGTAGCACAGGTAGGCTCACCATCCTACCTTATCTTGAAAAATTCCGCCTGTTGCCTGCACACACCGCGGCCAACAAATCCTCAACAGAATTATGTCTGGCCTCCTGCCTAACTAGACACTGTATACTCATGGTACCAAGATACCTGATGGGTTTGTTCTCTACCAAAACACGGTGATCCTGCTACCCAACTTCAACGCCCTGTCCACCCAAGGGTTCTTTCAGACGCCTTCCTTGATGCCATAAACAGCTGACAAAACCACCATGCCCATCTATGTTGCACAAAGACTTCACAGCGCCGCCTTGGAACCCTTTGCAGGGGCCAACAACAACAACACTGCTGCATGGATTTAGTCCTCCCAAAGCAAGCTGGCTCAGATGGAATGCCCACAGCAATTTTGGATTGCAGAGATTTCCATTTGTCTGACCCATGACACTGGCACCTGGTGCAACAAGTGGCACAAAGAGCACACCAACAAAAACTGGGACATCTTCAAACAGGACTTCTTGGCAAGATTTTTGCTTAAGGATATGGCGCTCATGATCATACACCAAGTAAAGAACCTAACCCAGACAGGCACTGTGAAGGAACTTACCCGCGCCTACGAGGAACTCCGTCTCCGTGCCCCATCTGATATGACCTTTGACACCCCAGCAACACACCTAATGTACTACGACACTCTCAAGTTGCATGTGATGAGACATGTGAACCTGGACCAGGTTACCAACCTGCAAAGCCTGTACCGTGAAGCAGAAAAAGTGGAACAAACATCCAACGCTCTACACAAGGCACAGACTGGGAAACAAGAAAGACCCAAGGACTCCCGTCCAAGCGGGAGCTCCTCTCAACCACCTCCTGGAGGCAACGGCAACAACCACAAGCCCACGGGTTTGAATGGGAATGGGAATAGAAATAACGGCCAATCAAATTGTACCCCTTTCCATGTCACTGCCACCCAAGGCAACCAAGACAAGGGAAAAGCCCGGGGAGAGCACTAAGCAAGCCAAGCTCTCCCCACGCAACTCCTGACTAGCCCAACAATGAATACCAACCCAAGGATGTGGACCAATTCCCAATGATCCAAGTACCCTCTGAAGACCTGGTACTGTACACCATTGCCAGACATCCCAATAAATTGATGTTTTACCCTTTCTGCTTTCACAGTTACACAGACTCAGCACTTCTGGACTCAGGCGCAGACTAAACCTTAGTCAACAGCAGCTTTGTGGATAAATTCAGGCTGGCCACTAATCCTTTGCGGATTAAAAACGTGGTCCTGGCTGATGAACATCACATTGACATGACAAAAGAGACTGCTCCCTTCTCTGTCATTCTTGAGAACCTTCACTCCACCGTCCAAGGTCCCGCCATTGACTTCCCTAAGTTTGATATTGTATTGGGTCTAGACTGGTTATGGAAAAACAACCCCCACGTGGACTGGGCAACCTCAGTGTTGACCATCAAGCGTGAAGGTATCAACCACCAAATCTACCCGGACTCTGTAGACCAACTCCTACAAGACCACATCTTTGTACGCATCACAGAGACCTGGGACAAAAAAGAAATCCTGAAAGCAATTGACTGGGACTCCTGTCAGTATGAAATCATACACTTCAAGAATCACCAGGACACCTCCACACCACAAGACCGCGACATTGTGGCCCGGCACCCAGAAATCTTCAAGGAGGCGTTACCTGGGTTGCCCCCTGAGAAACACATTTAACACTCTATTCAACTCAAGGGGGCTGTACCCAAGGCACACCCCATTTACAGGCTGACCCCAAACAAGGACAACACCCTACGCGCCTACCTCAAAGAGGCACTGGAAAAGGGACTTATCTGCCCCTCACAGTCTCCCTTTGGGGCCGCCATATTCTTTGTGGCTAAAAAGGACGGTACCTTAGCCTGGTTACAGACTATTGCGCCCTAAACAAAGTCACCATTAAGAACCATTACCCATTGCCACTAATCAACAATCTCTTTGACGCCTTGGGAGGGGCCTCTGTCTTCTCCAAGATTGATCTAACTGCAGGCTACAACCAGATTTGTATCAAGGAGGAAGACATCCCCAAGACAGCCTTCCGCACTAAGTACAGTTCCTAAGAATATGTGGTACTCAACTTTGGCATGACCAATGCCCCGTCCACCTTTGTAACCTTCATGAACAAAGTGTTTGTGCCACACACAGGCAAACACGCACTAGTGTACCTGGACAATATTATTGTCTACAGCCCTTTGGTGGAACAGCACCACAAGGATCTGAAGGAAGTCTTTGCAGCCCTGGCACAACACAAACTGTTGGCCAGACCCTCCAAGTGTCAGTTCTTCTGAGAGCAACTACCCTTCCTGGGACATATAGTCTCAAAGGACGGCATCAAACCCAACAGCCAGAAGATACAAGCCATCTGCAAAATGCCACCCCCCAAGGACAAGTCAGAACTACACATCTTCTTGGGAATGATGGCCTATGTACAACGCTTCATACCCAACTGTGGTGGTTTGACTGCCCCCTTGTCCGCCATAACAGGCGCCAAGTCCAAGTTTGTATGGACCCCCCAATGCAACCTCTGTTTTAAACGTCTCAAGGAAAAGCTCACAGCAGCACCCATCTTATAGTACCCCAAACAAGACAGAGAGTACCAGATGGAAACTGACACTTCAGATGCATCCATTGGGGGTTACTACAAATTAATAATGGTGATGGTGATGGTGATTTCCTGCCCGTAGCCTATGAGTTGTGCAAACTGACGGATGGCAAGTGTCAATACCCAATCCACAACAAAGAACTGTTGGCCATTGTACACTGCCTAGTCAAATGGCGCTGTTACCTGGAACAATGAGAAGAATTTACAGCACTAACCAATCATAAGTTGCTCATCTATTGCAAGACACAAGCAAACCTGTCACGCCGCCAAGCGCGGTGGATGGAAGTTTTAGAAAGGTTTAACATGCTCATCAAGTATAAGCCCGGGCCGAGCTTGCCATGGCGGACGCTCTGTCCCATCTGTATGTCCGCTCTTCAAGGGAAGAGAATGGGCTCAACTCAGACTGGCCTCTCCTAGTACTCCGTACAAAAGACAAAGGGTTCCCCGCAGGCACAACCAATATCACCAAAGAAATAGTCATCAAGAATGAGCACCTCTTTGCTGACGTATATGGGACTCTTCACAGAAAAATGTTGGATGGCACAACCATTTCCTACATTCCCACACATCAGCAAGTCAATACCATTCTTTGCTACCACAGGGATCTCAGACATACTAAGAGCCAAAATCTATACAAATTCCTAAAACATAAAGCCTGGTGGCCAACCCTATATTGCGATGTCCAAGAAGTGCTAGAACAGTGCGAGGTCTGCAAAAAGTTTGCCAAGAGCAAAACTCCGCCTAAGTCTGTACTCCCCATCCAAACCCAACTACCGTTCAAGATATGGGCTCTTGACATTGTGGGCCCCATGCCAGGAAAACACAATGACAAAAAATACATCATCACAGCCATTGATTTTGCGACAAGTTGGCCAGTAGCCCAAGCGGTGAAAATGCACACCGGTAACAACGTCCGACAATTCATTGGCAAGAAAATAATTAGCAGGTTTGGAAAGCCAGAACTTTTGATAACCAATGGGGGCAAAGAATTGACCTCCAAAGACACCAATGTGTACCTCACCAAGAATGGGGTCAAACACACCGTCACAACACCATACCATCCACAGGCCAATGGATGCGTAGAGTGGCTTAATGGTAGCCTCGTGCAAGCCCTAGCCAAACTCACCGCCAGGAGACCTGAGGACTGGTATAAGCAGCTATCAACTGCATTACTTGTGTGTTGAACCCAAGTGAACAGATCCACTGGGAAAAGCCAGTTTGAACTGGTATACAGCACACAGCCAAATATCATTCAAGCATTGATAGGACCCAATCTGGAAATTCCAAGTCAAGTCCCCCCTTGCTCAGATCCTCAAGTAATAGAGGCCAACAGCAAACAAGCAGCCAAAGAAAAGGAATGCTTACAAAAGACCTTTGTGCCCATCTGCCAGAGACATGAAGTTGGTGACAAAGTCTGAGTCATGAATGTTGACAAAAGCAAACTACAACCCAAAAAAGTAGGGACAGCAATCATTCTAAAGGTAAACAACAATAACACTTACCTTGTGCAAGGGCTTGAGAAACGCAAGCAGGACAAGACCTTACATTATGACCGCCTACAACCCTGCAGAGCAAGACAGAAACAATGAGAAACTGCCCTGCCCGCCATCAAACAACAACTGGTACAATATGGCGCCCGGGCTCCTGATGACCTGCCTCCAGAGGAGGCCAACCTTCAGCCGGGTGGGGTGTCAAAACCGCAGGCTTGACCCGCCAGCAAGGTTCCAACCAAGCGGGTTTGTGACCTGCAATCCAATTACCCGGTTACTCAAAGCCAGACTAGGAAGTCAACTCAAATTACCAAATCCATCAACATGAACAGACAATGATCATTATACGTTAGATACCTTGATTTAGCGCTTGACTCATTATCAGGATCAAGCTACCCCCTTCTCCCATCCAGCCGTGTGATCACCAATCTTGTTCCTTCTATCCTTGATTCACATGAACTATATAATCATTATCTCTCAATAAAGATTACTATATATCTTCTAAATATTTTTCCCTGTGTAACTCTTCTAAAACAGCACAGTTACAACACTCTGACCTGTACCTCTGAAGGTGAAAGCCCTTGAGAAGAGGCAGGTTTCAGCCAATAAGCAGGACATTCAGGTCTTAATGTAGATGATTGGGTACTACCGTCAATTCATCCCAAATTTGCATCTCTGGGTGACGCCCTCTTTCAGCTTCTCTGGGCTGATAAGGAATTCTTCTGGAGTCCAGCGTGCCAATCTACTTTCAATGCTCTCAAGGGAACACTGACTGCAGCCCCTGTACTAACTTACCCCAACTTTGCCAAGCCGTTTGTGGTTCATACAGATGCTAGCCTGACTGCAATTTGAGGTGTCCTCTCCCAACTGGACTCTGAAGGACTTGAACATCCTGTTAGATAATGCTTGTGTATGCTCAATATTCACAAGAGGAACTACACTGTCACTAAATAGTAGTGTCTGGCTGTAATATACTCCTACTGTTGTAACTGTGCTGTCCTAGAAGAGTTACAAGGGGGAAATATTTAGAAACTAGATAATATTCTTTATTGAGAGATATGTATTATATAGTCACTGTGAATTGTGAATAACAGGAACATGATAGCGTTGATCACACAGTGAGACAGTGAAGGGGGTGGCTTGATCCTGGTAATGATTTGAGCGCCAAAACAAGGTATCTACCATGGGGACTCAACTTTTGTTCATGCTGTTGTTTTTGGAAATTTGAGTTGACTTCCTAACTCGGCTGCGGGTGACTAGATAATTGGATTGCAGGTCACAAACCTGCTTACTTGGAACCTCGCTGGCGGGTCAATCCTGCTGTTTTGACCCCCCAACTGAAGGTTGGCCTCCTCTGGGGGTAGGTTGTCAGGGAGGTTGTCAGGAGCCCAGGCATCATACTGAACCAACTACTGTTTGGTGGCGGGTAGCACAGTTTTATGTTGTTTCTGTCTTGCCTTGCAGGGTCTCAGGCAATTATGATGGAGGAATTTGTCTTGTTTACGCTTTCCAAGTCCTTGCACAAGATAAATGTTGTTTTTGTTTACCTTTAGGATTATGGCCGGGCCCACCTTTTCTGGTTGTAGTTTAATTTTATTGGTGTTCATGACCCAGACTTTGTTGCCAATCTGGTGTCTTCTTGGATGGGGACACAGGTCTTTTGTAGTTGCTTTTTTCCCCTTTCTGATTGATTGTTATTGGCCTGTATGACCTGGGGATCTGAGCAGGGTGTACCTTGCTTGGCATTTCCAGCTTAGGTCCTGATAGTGCTTGGATGATGTTTGGCTGTGTACCATAAACTAACTTGAATGGGCTTTTCCCAGTGGATCTATTCACACAGGTCCAGAATACAAGCAATGCAGTTGGTAGCTGCTTGTACCAGTCCTCAGGTCTCCCAGCAGTGAGTTTGTCTAGGGCTTGCATGAGGCTATCATTCAGCCGCTCCACATGTCCATTGGCCTTAGGGTGGTAGGATGTTGTCACTGTGTTTGCTGGACCCCATTCTTAGTGAGGTAAACGTTGGTATCTTCAGATGTCAATTCTTTGCCTGTGTTGGTTATCAGGAGTTCTGGCTTTCCAAACTTGCTGATGATTTCTTTCCCTATGAGTTGCTGCACGTCATTGCCTGTATGTGTTTTAACTGCTTGTGCCACTGGCCATTGTGTGGTAAAGTCTATTGCAGTAATGATGTACTTTTTTGTTATGTTTCCCTGGAATGGGGCCCACAATGTCTAGGGCCCACACCTTGAAGGGTAGTTGTGTGAAAATAGGTAGTACTGATTTAGGTGGGGTATTGCTCTTTGCAAATTTCCCACATACTTTGCATTGTTCCAAGACTTCTTTGACATCCTGGTATGGAGTCAGCCACCATGCTTTGTATTTGAGGAATTCATTGAGGTTGCGGCTTTTTGTGTGTCCTAGGTCTCTGTGGTAAAGTAGGATTGTGTCAAATTGCTGATGTGTGGGAATATAAGGGATAGTGGTTCTGTTGGTCATCTTTTGATGTAAGGTTCCATATACGTCCACAAATAAAGGCTGGTTCTTAATAACTGTTTCCTTTGTTATGTCCATGGTGCCAGGGGAAAGCCTTTGTCCTTTGTCCAGAGCAGAAGGAGAGGCCAGTCTGGGTTGATCCCATTCTTGTCCTTTGTGGCCCTGACGTACAGGCATAAGAGTGCGTCCACCATGGCAAGCTCTGGACCAGGCCTATATTGTATGAGCATGTTAAACCTCTCCAGGAGTTCCATCCAGCGGGCTTAACGGCTGGATAGGTTTGCTTGGGTTTTAAAGTATATAAGTGACTTGTGGTTGGTCAATGCTGTAAACTCCTCCTGTTGTTATAGGTAGCAATGATATTTGATCAGGCAGTGCACAATTGCCAACAACTCTTTGTTGTGTATAGGGTATCAGCACTTACTGTATGTCAGTTTTTGTGATTTGTAGGCCGCAGGCAGGAAGTCATCATCATTGTTTTTTATTTGTAGCACTCCCCCAATATATGCGTCAGAGGCGTCTGTCTCCATTTGATATTCCCCATCATGTTTGGGGTATTGGAGAATGGATGCTGTGGTAAGTTTCTCCTTAAGACGTCTGAAGCAAAGGTCACATTGGGGGGTCAATACAAACTTGGATTTGGTGCCAGTTATGACAGATAGGGGTGCAGTCAGTAAGCCACAGTTGAATATGAAGTGTCACACATAAGAAACCATTCTCAAGAATGTGCAGAGTTCTGACTTGTCTTTTGGAGGGGGAATTTTTCAGATAGCTTGAATTTTCTGGTTATCAGGTTTAATGTCATCCTTCAAAACCATGTGTCCCAAGAAGGGTAACTGCTCGCGGAAGAACTGTCATTTGGAGGGCTTAGCTAGTAGCTTGTGTTGTGCCAGGGTAGCAAAGACTGCCTCCAGGTCTTTGTGATGTTGTTCTACCAAGGGGCTATAGTTAAAATAATGTTGTCCAGGTATACCAAGGTGTGTTTACCAATGTGGGGGGGGGGCAAACAACTTGTTCATTAAAGTCACAAAGGTTGACGGGGTGTTTGTCATTCTGAAGTTAAGTACCACACACTCATATGATCCGTATTTAGCACAAAAGACTGTTTTTAGAATATCTTCTTTGATGATGCGGATCTGATTGTAGCCAGCAGTTAGGTCAATCTTGGAGAAGACTGTGGCGCTGCCCAAGGCATCAAAGAGGTCATCAATGAGTGGTAGTGGGTAAAAATTCTTTATATTAACTTTGTTTAGGGCTTGGTAGTCTGTGACTAGGCTTAGGTTACCATCTTTCTTTGCTACAAAGAATACAGCAGCACAAAAAGGAGACTGTGAGGGGTGTATAAGTCCTTTTTTAATGCTTCCTTGAGGTAAGCAAGTAGGGCATTGTCTTTGTTTGGGGTCAGGCAGTAGATGGGTTGCACTTTAGGTACAGCTCCCTTGAGTTGGATGGAGTGTTGGATGTGTTTCTCTGGTGTCAACCCGGGTAGAGTCTCTTTGAAGATTTCTGAATGGTAGGCTACAATTCTGCAATCCTGAGGCGTAACAGTATCCTAGTGGTCCTTTAAGTGTATGATCTTGTATTGGCAGAAATCCCAGTCAATTGCCTTGAGGTTCTCCTTTTTGTCCAAAGTCTCTGTGATGCTTACAAAATTGTGGTCACATAAGAGCTGGTCTACTGAGTTGGAGTAGATCTGGTGATTGACGCCTTCACATTTGATGGTCAGTACCAAGGTTGCCCAGTCTATGTGGGGGTTGTTCATTTGTAACCAGTGCAGTCCCAGCACAATATCAAGCTTTGAAAAGTCAATGATGGGGCCTTGGATGGTGGAGTGCAGGTTCTCAAGTATGATGGAGAAGGGGGAAGTTTTCCTTGTCACGGCAATGTGATGTTCATCAGCTAAAACCATGTTCTTAATCTGCAAAGAATTAGTGGTTAGCTTGAATTTGTCTACAAAGCTGCTGTTGACTAGTGTTTGATCTGTGCCCAAGTCAGAGAGTGCTGAGTCTGTGTAACTGCAAAAGCATAAAGGGTAAGACATCAGTTAATTGGGATGTCTGGCAATGATGTAAAGTACTGGGTTCTCCAAGGGCACTTGGATCATTGGACACTGGTCCACATCCTCATGTTGATATTCATCATTGGGAGAGTCAGGAGTTGTGCAGGGAGAGCTTGGCTTGCTTAGTGCTCTCCCTGGGCTTTTCCCTTGTCTTTAATGTCTTGTGTGGCAGTGATACAGAAATAAAACTGTTTGACTAGCCGCTGTTCCCGTTTTCATGTCCATTTGAGCCTGCAGGTTTATGGTTTGCACTGTTGTTGTTGTTCCCAGGGGGTGGTTGATTAGAACACCCGGCTGAGTGAGAGTCTTTGGGTCGTTCTCTTTTCCCAGTTTGCACCTTGTGGAGAGTGTTGGACATTTGTTCTTCTTTCTCTGCCTTGTGGTAAAAACTTTGCAGGTTTGTTGCAACTGAACCAGTGAGGGTTCAGTATTTGGAATTGGGGAAGACAACAGTCTAATAGGAAAGGACAGAATAATAAGAATAAGGTGTTGTTTATTGTAGAATATTGTGGTTAATATACTATATGGGGAAAGCCACAAGGGGGTGGCATAGTGGGGAGTTCCATGTAGGGTTTGGAGCCAAGGAATAACTCGTGCAGGGATCAACAGGTCAAATTGGCAACGCTCCTAATTGGGATGAAGTACCCGCCATTTGCTGCTGCCATCAGATTAATCCATAACGTTAGATACGTCAAGGGGCGCCTCATTGAGCGCCCCCTGTGTATTGTAAGATAAGTTAGCAGGCAAGACTGGAAACTTGGTTGCAACAGGTTGGTTACTTGGTCCAGGTTTACATGTCTCATTACATGCAACTTGAGAGCATTGTAGTACATGAGGTGAGTAGATGGAGTGTCAAAAGCCATATCTGAGGGAGCACATAGTTGGAGTTCCTTGTAAGCGCGGGTGAGTTCCTTCACTGTGTCTGTTTGGGTTAGATTCTTCACTTGGCATATGATAATAAATGTGGTGTCCTTCAGCACAAATCTTGCCAGGAAGTCTTGTTTGAAAGTGTCCAAATCCATCTTGGTGTGATCTTCATGCCACTTGTTGCACCAGGTGGCAGCATCATGAGTCAGTTGGAGGGAGATATCTGCAATAAAAAAGTGTTGCAGGCATTCCATTTGGGCCAGCTTGCTTTGGGAATATTGAATCCATGCTGTGGTGTTATTTTTTTGGTTCCAGCAAAAGGCTCCAATGCAGCGCTTTGCAGTCTCTGAGCTATGTGGCTGTTATGGTGTTTTAGTCAGTTGCTTGAGGCATAGCAGAGGGAGCCTGGAAGAATCCTTGCGCTAATAGGGTGTTGAAGGCAGGGACTGGTACAAGCATGTTCTGGTATAGTATGAATTCTTCTGGTATTTTAGTACCCAACTTGTATGGTGTCTAGTCTATTAAGATGCCAGAAATGATTATTTTGAGGATTTGTTGACCGCGGCAAGTACAGGCAACAGGAAGAATTTCGGGTGATAAATTAGGAAAAAAAACTACTTCTGCTACCAATGTTGTAACTGTGCTGATTTAGCAGAGTTACATGAGGAAAATATTTAGAAACTAGATAATATTCTAGATTGAGATATAGTGATTATATAGTCATTGTGAATCATGGATAACAGGAACATGATAGTGTTGATCACATGGTGGGATGGTAAAGGGGGTGACCTGATCCTGGTAATGAGTCAAGCGCTAAAACAAGGCATCCACCATATGGGCTCAACTTTTGTTCATGTTGTTTTTGGAAATTCAAGTCAACTTCTTAACTTGGGTGCAGGTGACTGGATAATCAAATTGCGGGTCAAAATCCCCCTTACTTATAACCTTGCTGGCAGGGCAAGCCTGCTGTTTTGACATTAGCAGCAGTTCAGGGGGTATCTTCATGGGATACACTTCACAGTGGTAACAGGCCATGCCTCCCTACAATGGCTGAAGACCCTTAAGGATCTTTAAGGGCGTCTGGGGCGTTGGGCCAGTAAGCTCCAGGCCTACAACTATGAAATCATTCATTGAGCTGGAGTTGTCCACAAGAATACTGACTGTCTCTCCTGCCTTCCTACTGTTGCCTTAGTATCCTCCATGGCTGACATTCTCTATTAAAAGCTTTTGAAGGATCCTTCTTTGTGGTTGGGAGGAGCCAATAGAGATACAGAGGGCTCTCAAGAAGTTAACTGTTGACACCAAGGTCTCTAAGGGACAACTCCTGAAGCTTTATGGAGACTCTTGGCTGCTGTAAATACGCCAATCCCTACACATAGACTCAGTGGTGGCTGCTCACAAGACTACTGGTCATGGTGGTATACAGAAGATGCTAGCCCTGCTACAACAGCACTGCTTCTGGGAAGGAATGTACACTGATGTAGTAGATACACTAGCCAACTGTCATGATTGCAACATTGAGAGACTGTGGCCATACTACAGTCACATTGGGCTGTGGTTTAACAAAGAGGTTGAATTGTGATGAATTTCATAGGTTGAAATTCAAAACAATAGGATTGGCCTTGGAGAGACTTTCCAGCGTAGTAATTAATACCCAGGAATTAATTAGGCTGTACTAATTGAGGGCTGTAATGAATAATCTGAACAATTCAGATTATGAGACTAGGTGTCTCAAACCGTCTAATTAACCATGGAGGTTAATTGATACCCAAGAATAAATTAGGCTATACTATATGAGGGCCATAATGAATAATCTGAAAGATTCAGATTATGAGGCTAGGTGTCTCAAACATAATTTATTAACTGAGAAGGTTAATTAATTGATATCCTGGAATACAATTGATGAGGATTTAATCATAGGGCCAAAATGGACTTGACTGTGTCAAGTGAAGACTTGTTGTCTTCAAAAAGATTAATTAACTGAGAAGGTTAATTAATATATGCTTGGAATATAATTAATGAGGATTTAATTATATTGTTTAATTGCCTTGACTGTGTCAAGAAGTTTGGTTAAGGTTAGACAAAAGTAAACCCCCAAATTGTGGTTTAAAAGCGCCGTGTTGGCAAATTCATTGGGTTAAAAGCGCTGCCTAATGGCTTTGCAAAGCGCTGAGGCGCTGCTATCAAATTTTTTCAGGCTTTGAGGCGCTGGGCGCTGCCTGGTTTGAGTTTCAAAGCGCTTTAATGGGGTTTTAACGCAAAAAACCATTAAATGCAAAAATAGCTAAATGTAGACAATGGTGTCTTTGCATTCAGGATTGATCATCTGGTTCCCAGTTGGAACAAGGATAGCTTGGATTAGGAATACATATATTCCACAGGGATTTGGCGCCGGAAGTCCAGAATACTTCAAGCCAAAGCAATACATTTCCACGTAAAGAATCATGTGATTCTGGAATGTATTAGAGCACATTCTTATAGGTTAAGAGTGTGAATATCTTTTTGGTAAAGATCTGGATTGGATGACGCTCTTATGTCATAAACTATGTGATAGGAATCCAGGTGTGATTCCAGAACCAGAGGGGTTTTCAGCCAAATGTACCCCAATTGGTATATAATGGAAACATGATAATAATTAATAAAAAATGATGCTTATTGTGACAATGGTTGCTTTCCCCTCAATCTTTTTTATGTTTTGTGTTTTTGGCTTTTAACTGAAATAAGACTACCATGGAATGAAAGAGATGGTCTGCAGCTAAGACTATGGGAAGTAAAAAACGTGAAAGTGATTACCAGATGGCAACAAGTTCAATGCCAAGATTGCTTGCCCGTAATCCAAGCTCATCAAAGCTTACATAAAGGATTCCCCGTCAAACTGCAAAAGAGTCAGACCAGGATAATGAAAAAGCAAGTATGAATTTCCTGGATACGTCACAGAGACCTAAGGTTGCCAAGTTCCAACACAGGCTTGTACACCCTGGGTTTTCCTTCCACACTGTAGCCATTGACGTAGTGGCCCCTTGCCAGTTACCAAAAGCAGCAACAAGTTCATCATTGTGGCTGTTGATCATCTGACTAAATGGGTAGAGTCCAAGGCCATCCCCAACTAATCTTCACTGGTGACAGCTACGTTCATCCTGGAGAATATCATATACTAACATGGTTGCCCCCAGATTCTGCTGACAGACAATGATACCAATTTCACAGTCATATCATCCCCCACCTCAACCAACTAATGGGAATCCGTGGGACACTATCCACTCCTTATCACCCACAGACTAATGGAATTGTAGAGGGCACTAATGGAAGCCTGGTCCAGATACTCTGTAAGCTCAGTCACCAACATTAGACTAAATGGGATACCTTCCTGCCTGAAGCCACCTTTGCATATAACATTGGGTACCGTTGTGCCACTAGAAAGCCACCCTTCCAACTGCTCTATGGCCGGCAACCAGGCCTCCCCCATTATTTATTCCTTGGTAAAGCCCAGGCTGGCAGTGTCCCCAGAGGCATAACTTAACAAGCTTGTTCAAACCCTTATTTGCTTGAAATTGTAAGCCTACACTGTAAACTTAAATCATAAGTTTCAGGACCTAGAACAAGCTGCATCCAAACACCCCGCCCTACCTACTTACCTGGTAAGAGACTCAGTCTACTTCTTCAGCAATAGAGGGTATGGTTGCAAATTCAAACTTACCTCCCTTTGGAAAGGCCCAGTTCAAGTTATCCAGAAGACTGGTCCCAACTCCTACACCCTTAAGGAGCCCCATTCTGGGAAATTGATCACTAGAGTACACGCTCAGTATATGTATACTTCTCCTAGCAATCAAGAGTAAGCCCCAATGAGGCAAAATCCCAAAAAAACAAAATCTAATTAAAAAATTCCATGGGTTGTTGTCCTGTTTGTTTTAGTGATGTACCAAAGTATGTGGAATAAAAATGAAAGAACAAAGTGTTTATTGGAGACTGAAAAGACTCTTCCAATACCACACCAACTGTTCTACCACCTGAATTGTAGCCAGGAAACACAACTGATTACCTACAGATCCGCAAAGCCAATGACCAATGATTAGGCAACAAACCCCCACCAAACAAGACATGCAATTGACACCAATGTCCACAGGAAAGGCAACCCCCAAGAAGATACAGTCTAACAGGAGACTCTTGCAAAGGACATACTCTAATGGGACCTGACCACCCACCCACCCTGTAGAACACAGACAAGGCCCACTCAAGGAAGACCCCCATGTTTTCCTCCCGCTTTAAGTTGCAAAAATTGGTCCCCCAAAGGACAAAGTTGCCAGTCATTACCATTGGCACCAGACAGACAGTGCCCTCCACTGTGTAAAACTTCAACACTTCCTGGAAAGCTTGCCAAAGACGCTGCTCAAAGTTGTCTGAGGTTTTCCAAAAGACTGGTTGAGTCTCTATAACCCCAGGTGTTGCCCAAGCGCAAAGTACAAACTTCACTATGCTGAATACCGTCCCCTGTTGCAAGACTGAGAGCACTTGGCCCTCAAATTTTAAACCCTTCAACTGAGCCTCCAAGTATTTTTCTGCTGCTTGCATGGAGAACTGCCAATGGATACTGTTACCCTTTTGAAAACCAGTTCCTGTTACCTCTATGGGATTGCTCAAGGCTAGGAACAATGCAGCAAATAATGGGTCTGTCCTGTCAGAGATCCAACCTGTGGGGGGTTCCTGAGAACTTGCAGGCAGACGGCCCGTGGGCCCAGAAGGGAGAGCCCACCACAAGATTGGGGCTAACTTTACAATATAAGATAACAATTTTCCAAGGACTGCCCAAGGTTTGCTCATAGGCACCATGGAATCAATCAATCCAGTGAGGGTGATATACATCACCCCAAATATATGGGTGGAAGTGGATTCATTGGTGGCAATGGATTCTTGCGGGCAGTTGGGTTGCAGGGTGTGGGGCGGTGTCATTGGAACCAAATATGCAGGCCGGAAATTATACTTGTCTTGGAATAGCAGAGGGGGCTGGATGATTTTTGGACCCTCTCTGTAAAGGACTTCTGTCTCTCTAGTTCTAGCTTCAGGGTCATGGATCAGGATTTCCTCTAGAGTAAACTCACAATACGCCGGGTTGGGTGGGTACTTGGTGAAATGTACTGGGCCAAAGGGAGCTCCTGGTGGACAGTAAAGGTCAGGTGGTTGGTCTGCAGTTTCTTGGGGTAGACAGGTGTAGGGTGCGGAACCACAAGATGTAGGCTGGAAATAAAATAGAACTAATAACAAGTATGGTATGATCTGGTTGAACCAAAGGTTCATGTCACTTTATTGCAAGAATGACAATGAGCATCTTCCTGGCGGTCCAGGGTATAAGTATACCCATCTGTCATGGTAAAACTTTCACAAATTTCCTTGGCTCAGGTTTTTCTGTTCACCAGGTCTTCCCAGTCTTTGGTGGCATCAATTGCGGGAGAAATTCCATTGGCTGGCTTGAACTGAGAATGCTCAAATTCCCTAGTCAGGGTGTGGGATTGGTTGTCTCTGGGTGGCCTGAGTTCTATGGGAAGGTTCTTGTTTTCCCTTCCGCGTGGGCCCAAGTTATCCTGGGATCTGTGGCTGGACCCGCCTGCTGATTGGCCAAGTTGTCAGGAGCCTTTGGCGTGGGAGGTATTGATGTAGGTGAATTTGATTTGCCAAGCTTCATAGGACTCTCCAAAGTCAAATCCTGCTCTGGTTTGAGCCCAAAAAACTGTGGGCAGCCGGGCAGCTGGCCTTGCAGGCTGGCGGCCTGCGGAGAGCCAGGGTTTAAATCCCGTAGTTGAGGCCTTTCAATGAGCATAGTTGATAGCAGTTTGTCACTTGTGACATGTCCCCACTAAGACCAGCTGAGGCACCAGTAGATGATCTAGCTGAACCCCCAATTCAAGGTAGCTGCCATCCATATCATGTGTCAGAGAATTCTCTCCTGACTACATTAATTATATGGATACTAGTGTGCAAGACACCAAAGCAAAGAAAACCAGAAACCAAGTTGGGGACACCATTTTGAACTCTGGTGTTGAACCAGATGGGGATCAAACCTGGAACCCTAAGGACAAGTTTAAAGTTAGTCTAAACCCTACTATTGTACATACATTACCTATTTATGTTGAACCAATTCATTTGGTTCTTGATTTTGATCTTAAAATTAACTTTGAAAAGGTTATTAGTCTACTAAGCAATGTCACTTACTGCTGCAGCTCTGATTGGCTGTGTAAACTGGCTTTGATGCCCTGGGAACCATGTTATTTATCTTTGGTACAGGCTCTGTACTTGTTTAACATTCATCTTCACTATAGCTGCCATTTAAGAATGGTAGTTCTTCTGGCTGTCTCTTGTTACCTCTGGTTTCTAAATTTGATAAGCAATATTATTAAGCTACAGGTAGAAAATCAAATGGTAAAGATGATCTCTTCTGCCATAATTTCAGTGAGTCTTTATGCCAAATCCCCTTCTATACATTGTCCCTCTTAAATGTTCCAGCCTCTATTCTGGGGTATTTAAGTGAGCAATCTTTATCATTCTTACTGGTTCCAAAAATAAAGATTTTCATTGTATTCTACTTGATTCCACTTACTTGTAAATCCCTTCTTTGAAGCCATGTAGGGAAGTTTCTTCCTGTTCTGGTGTCTAGTTCCCTTCCTATATGTGGTATTGGCCTTGGAGAATTCAACTCCAACCACAGACTGGCATAACTCCTCCCCTGATGATTCCCACCAGAAGGAGTCCCTGGCTAATGGTTGGTTCAAGTATCCCTCAGATCACTGGGAAAAAAGTTCCATTATGGCTGCTCCACTACTCCATCTCCTCCAGTGGAATCTTTGTTGGTTAGACCTAACATGTCCTTCTACCTGTTGACGTACTTAGTAGGATGCTGTCTGTTAGGCAGGTTTTCCTACTTGGGTCACTTTGGCCAGCTTGCTATATTTATGTTGACTATTGGTTTGGTTATTGTAGGGCTTAACTTAGGGGCCTAGGCTCACAAGATTGGGGACTTGTTCTCTCTTAAGTGGGTCCCTGACATCATGAAGGGCTACCTTCTTCCCAGTTGAATCCTCCACCTCCACAGGCCTGGTACACTGACACCTCTTGGGAACTACTACCTGCACCTTCTTAAAGGCTCTTCTTGGGGTGCTTCTGAAGTGACTGTTCATCATAGCCGCCCTCTTGAGACACTGAGCTCTTTTAGCCCTATTGTCTAATCCAGTGGGGTGAAATGTTGCAGATCCTGAATGGATTAGACAAAGTACTGCCCACTTAGGAGTTAAGCAACAAAACCAATTACACAATTACCTTATTGCATCATAGTTTTAATAAGGTTAATTACGTTTAAAACACCTAAAAACGAGTGTTTGAAGTGTATTCAAATTGTGCATCTAGTGCAGGCTTTACTTCCAAGGTTATAAATAAAGTGGCAAAATAATTACCACTTGCCTCCATTAGGCAAGGCGCCTGAAACCAGTTGTTTCATTGTGCAGGTCTTTCTACTGTGCCTTTCCACTCTCCTCCATTTTGAAAGTCCTTATGCCTATGCCTCCTTTCCCCTGGTGGAAATTCCCCTGCCTCCTACTATATAACTGCATCATTATCTAAATAAATACCAGTTTTGTCATTATATCCTTATATTTTTTGTCCTAATCAAGGCTTTCACTATACCAACTACAGGTATAGTATTAAGAGTTAGGATTCTGACTAACTGTTTGTAGAAAATAGCACCCTTTACTGCTACAAATACGACAATGTCCATGATATTGAAACTATTGACGTATTCCAGGTTCATAGCAATGACACCCTTCATAAAAACCAGCTGAAGGCCAAGCCTTACAAATGTAAATTCCTCAGGTAAAAGCCCCTATTCCTTGGGAACATCATCTCTGCCCAGGGAATAAAGCCCAACCCTGCCAAGATTAAGACAATCACAAGCATGCCACCCCCATCAATGTGGGCCAGGTGTGTACATTCTTGGTCATGGTTGCCTACATGCGTAAATTTATCCCCAATTGTAGAGAACTTATTGCACCTCTCACCAAGCTCCTGAACACTAAACAGAGCTTCCATTGGACATCTTCCTGAGATTGTAAAGTTCTGTGGCCCACCTTTGGCCCTGAATTAGGATGTATTTCCCAGACCATTGAAGAAAGTGGCTTGCATGCAGGCAAAACTCCTCTGAAACCTGGAGGAC
Organism: Entomophthora muscae; assembly: GCA_014839935.2. Classification (NCBI taxonomy): domain Eukaryota; kingdom Fungi; phylum Entomophthoromycota; class Entomophthoromycetes; order Entomophthorales; family Entomophthoraceae; genus Entomophthora; species Entomophthora muscae. The sequence continues at coordinate 23,480 of QTSX02005952.1, read as the reverse complement.
CTGGCCCACATGGTAGATGAATGCTTTATGTTGGCTTTTTCAGTCAAAGTCCCAATCCTTCCTTTGGAGTCCCCTCCAACTTCAGAGGAGACACTAATCCAGCTAGATTGCTTGCTGTCCTGGTGTCACCTTGTCCTAAGACACCTAGCAGACCAACAGGAAAATGCGGGCTGCATGAAGCAAGGTAGGCTTAACCCGCGGCCCGGGAAAATTGAGTATCAAATCCTGCAATTAGTGGTATCCCAGGCAACCAATTCCTCTGGCCTGGAAGTTCCTTGGCCCAAAATAATTGGGTTCAGGAGCCCTCTGGCTGGGACGTCAGAGGAAGGCATTAGGGAAAATGCGCACCCTGAGTCCTTGGAAGGCTCCTAGCCAATTGGGGGACTGAGCCCTACATCCAGGTCCACTGCTCTTATTTTTCTTGGTCACAAACCAGGGGAAGATTGGCCTGTGGCTTTTAATGGGCTCCCCTTTAGATTGCTTTCCAATAGCTTTTGTCAAAAACTCCCGGCTCTATCACCCCCTCTCTGCATATAATGAAAGCATGGGCCATCAGGTCCCTTGATTACCAATTCCAACTGTTGAATAAAACTCCAGACTTTGAAAATGTTTTTTATTTTGAAGTTTTATTTAAATAATAAAGGTATTTGTCCCAACTCCTGCTGCTGTCCCCTCCTCTTGCTTTTTCCTGGTCCGCCTGCCTGTAGTTTTTGTTGGGAATTTTTCTGAGAAGATTTAAACCAGCCTGTAACCTGTTATTTTCCCAGAGCACTTGGTCTATCTGCCCGGAAGTTCTAGTAAAAGGGACCCCTCTTATATCATGTTGTCTCCTTGGTATAAGGTGGTTATGTGGATATTGGTGCCTATCTCCCTATTTTTCTGGTCCACCAGCCCTGTCTTTTGGAGCAAACTTTCCCTGATTTCTCAAACTCCTGGTTTTGCTCCTGGTCTGCTTTCTAATGTCATTGAACATCTCAACCAGGTCCCCACCAACTTAGCATACTATGTTTTGTTCCCTTGGTCAGCCTCTTACCTTGAGGGATTGTTTCCCCCTCCAGAATCTGAAACTACTGAAACCCCTTTTTCCAACTTGGCCAATCCTCTCTCCACAGCAGTCTCAGCTCCCTACCTACCCTCATTGCACCAGATCTCTGTGTTAGATGCAGTTGTCCCTCCCACCTGGGATTGCTCTCTGTGGTTGCTTACCGGGGCCTTGGTCATGGCCTTGGATGCATATTTTCCTCCCCTTTCACAGCCGGTCTCCTTTGAGAGGCCCCTTCAAGCGGCTATCCCAGTCTTGCACTGGATGGCATCCTGTTGGTTGGTCCCACCAGGATGGGAGCCAGACTTTTTTAGGCTAGCCCCCTCTCTTAAAGAGATCAATCCTTTGAGAAATTGAAGAAAAGACTTACAACTGCACCCGTATTGCAGTTCCACAATCGGAACTGTCAGTACAAACTTGAGACTGATGCCTCTGAAAGAGCCATAGAGGCATGCTACAGGTGAAAAATGACAAATGTGTTTTCCTCCCTGTGGCCTCTGAATCCAGGAAGCTCATCAACTCAGAGCAACACTACCCCATTCATGATAAAGAATTAGTGGCAATTGTGCACTGCGTCAAGAAATGGCGTTGTTACCTGGAAGGGGCCATCTTTCCACCCCACGTCCTGACAGACCACAAGTTGCTCCAGTACTTCAATACACAGTCCCATTTAACATAATGTCAGGTAGGCTGGGTCAAATGCTTTCCCCTTTACTAACTACACATCAAATATAAGCCTGGAAAGGAACTTGTCACAGCTGACACCCTCTCCAGATTATATGTAGTGCCCATCACGGGAGACAATGGCTTAGACCCAGACTGGCCCATGCTCTACCTACGTCCTGAGGCTACCTGTTACAAAGGCCTTAATTACAGGACTATTTCCAAGCTGAAGGACAACAAAAGCCAGTTTACTACTGATGCTGACAATGTCTGTCACCATGCAGAGACAGGTGAAAAGACACCTTATATTACCACCAACCAGCAAGAAGATACCATATTACACTACCTTAACACCTTGGGTCATATCAGAGGACATAACCTCTTCAAGATCATGAAGTGTAAGGGTTGGTGGCCCTGTATGCGCCAAGACATCTTGGACCTCCTCAAAACATGTGTTGTGCAAAAAGAACACATTTAAACCTGCACCTCCCAAGCCTGCCCTGCCTATCAAGGCCATGGAACTCTTCAAACAGTGGGTCCTTAACATAATGGGACCCCTCCTCAAAGACAGACTAGGCAAGAAGTACATCATTATAACCATTGACTATTTCACCCGTTGGCCAGTAGCGTGGGCAATCACTAATCACACCGCCACCACCATCACCCGCTTTATTAGCAAAGAAATTGTGGCCTGCTTTGGGTGACTCAAATGTCTCATCAAAGATGGGGGCCCAAACTTGTACAGCATGTAATGAAGGCATACTGTGCCAAAAATGCCCTCCAAAGAATAGTCAAAACCCCCTACCACCCTCAAGCCAATGGGTGTGTAGAGTGTCTAAATAATTCACTGGTCCAACTGATTGCCAAGCTCTCGCAGGAACACCCTAAAACTGCATGGCCTGAACACCTGCCCACCGCGCTGCTTATCTTGCAAGCAAGGATTAACAGGGGCACCAGGTTCAGCCCCAGCGCCTTGGCCTTTGGAACACCTGACAGCTTGAAAGGAGTGGAACAAGGAAAATTAAAATCCACATTTCCCAGGAAACCCCCTTGTGCCTACACCCTCCCTGAGCCAGTGGCGTGCCAAAGCCTGAGACATTGAACATAAGAAAATTGAGGGGGACAGAACACCTTGAGGCTAGATACACTGTAGGTGACCCTGTCTATGCCCTCAACCCCAATTTAGCCAAATTAGAGCCTAACCACCTGGGGCCTTCAAGATAGTTGCAGTTTATGACAACCACACCTATCAACTTGAAGATGCTCAAGAAAACACCAAGAAAATCCACCATGATTGCTTGCGCCCCTGGCGCGCCATCCCCACAAAAATGTTGTTCATGCAGACCTTCCCAGGTCTCCCACAAACTCTGATCCTGGTGTCTGACAACAAGCAGGGGGCAAGGGGTGGTGTTTCAACCAAGTTTCCCTCTTCTCCTTCTAATGTATCTTACAATACACAGGGGGAGCTTAAGAAGTTGTCCCTTGAATTATATAACAGCATGGATCAACCTGAAGGTAATATCAAACTGCAGTCACTCCCTCCTAATTAGGAGCGCTGCTAATTTGATCTGCTGATCCCCACACAAGTTATTCCTTGGCTTCATACCTTACATGAAACATGCCACTATGCCAGCCCCTTGTGGCCTTGTGGTTTTCCCCATATAGTATATTAGTAATGTATTTTACAATAAACAATACCTTATTCTATTCATTTCTGTCCTTTCTATTGAACTGTTGTCTTCCACAATAAAATACTGAACCCTAATTGGTTCAGTTGCAACAATAGTTGCTCATACTGTGCAAATTTTTTCAAGGTTAAGTGAAAAAAGGGGATTGGGGATCCCAAGAGTTTAGATGGGAATACAATGGGATCAGATGTTGGGAATATAGGCCACTCTTGTTACCCTATAATCTGTTGCTGGCTTGGCAGCTCTTGAATAGAGCCAATAACCTCTTGTTAGTCTTAGATCATGTGGAGGAAAGGATCCAAGATACTCTCAGAAGCTATTTTTGTACTAGAGGGCATGGTTTGGCTGGAGTTTGGACCCAGCCATGTGGTCTGGGTCCTAGATCCCCATTGGTTAGGGTTAGAATTAGTGCTCAAACTTGCAGCCTTGGTTTGCCCTTGTTCTGGAGGACAGGGATTGTTTTCTAATTTTATCCCTATAGTCAGGGACTTATTTGATTGGCCATAGATGAGGGTGCCCTCTGATTAATTGGATGGTAGTGGGGGCTGGCACCCAGGTAGCTGGCTGGATGGTGGGAGGCTGGTGGGGGTGCTGGTGGGCACCTGTCAGGATGATAAATTATTCTGGGGGTTTCCAAGTTCCATTTTGACTTTTATTTTATTTTCCCTGTTTGTGAGGGGGAAATTCAATTTGTATTAGGAATTATTTAGGCTCACAATTCTCTTCTTGCCCCAAATTGGAACCTTGATGGAAATTTGGTTAATGTCAGTAATATTCCTGACATTTTCACAGCTATAGCTCTAATTGAAAATAACTCAGATTTAAACAAAATGTACTCAGATTTAAGTGAACTCCAAGTATTATTGTAAAATACATACCCCTGTCACAAGTGATAATTACCTACTATGGATTCACAAGACAGAATCACATTCCTGGGATTCAAACACTAAACCCCTGTGAGCCGCCAGCCTGCATTTTTCTGGGCTCAAGTCAAGAATATATTCAACCTCAGAGAAACCTCCAAAACCCGCCTATGAGGCATCATCTACAATTGAACCTTGTCCTCTGATGGATCCCCTAGCCTAGGCAATAGGAGCACTGACCCAAGCAATACCCCATGACAACAAAGTCAGCCACCAATAGAGTGCTGCATGAATTTCCCTGAGAAAAAGGCCCGCCAGATGATGACAAATCTTATGTCATACAGAAGAAAATCAATATTCCCCATTCCAACCAATGATAGACCAACAACTTCATATGTCACCAAATATTTCCAAATACTGGCAAATGCTACCACCTGGCCCAAAGGATTTTACAAAAAGTTTTACCATGGCAGAAGGGCATACTATACTATGGGACCATCAGAAAGTTGCACATTGCCATTTTTGCAATAAAGTGTTATTAACCTTTGGTTCTCTCAGGTCATTACATACCTAGTTTTAGCTCTTTTTTCATTTACAGGACAATTATTCTGGATCTGCTCCTTTTTTCCAGTTGACCCCAAGGAACTACAGACAAACCGCCCAAGTTATAATGACCCCCAGGAGCAACAACTGTGGTGAAGTTGACTCCCTGGTACTTGAAAAAGTGTCAAGTACCAGGGAGTTGAGTGCTGCATATGCAAATATAATAGCATTTTTGCCCTAACCTATTTTAAGCTAATTTCTACTAGTAATTTAGGGGTTTGAAACCAAAAGCAAATATTAGATTCACTTGAATTTGACTCCTTTTAATAAATTAGTTAGCTCAAAGACCAATTTAGAGGGCAATTTATATGTAAATTTACTAATAAAAATGAAAAGCCCTGTGTTTGACACTCTAAAAGAAAAAGTGGCTAGTTTGACACTTTTTAAGCCAAATCCTAATTTTATTAATAAAGCACATATGCTCTTATATAAATTTTATTATTTACTATTGTATTTTCATTATTTGTGTCCATAGTTGTTTATTAAGCTCCCAAGAACCACTATACTAAATTTAGTGATATAGACATTAATCAACTGACCAACTTGTTTTACATTATGTCATTTCTGGGTTTGTAGATTAAGTGGTGCCACATAAATTAAGCCCAATTTATTAAGAGATTTCAATTATAATTTATAAAAAACAGAAACTTGACTCCCCCTCTGTTCAACTCTATTCACTTGCCACCCAATTGGTTTCAGATTTAACTAATCAAAGGCTTGGAATTAAGGCTAAATAATAAGTGACACACTATGAGTGCCACTTGACACCCATCCACTTGACACTTTAACTTGGGGACTAGTACAGAGAGCTTCTTAATGTTTTAACCAACACTATGGTAAATAATTCACTCCCAGCTCCTCCCATCATAATACAATAACTAATAAACACCTTCCCACTCATTTACTTTTTTAAATTATGTTGTATTTTTATTTTCGGGCATATGAAACTGCCTTGCTTTTGGGTTAACTTTTGAACCTGTTTAAAATTTAAGCAAGTTTTATATGTAAAAAATATAGTAAATTTTATTTTTTCTGCTCAACTCCAGGAAACTTGACAGTGAGAATTCAGCTTTTCCCAGCTGATTGACAGTGCCAAACTCAACACTTGACTATGTTTTGATTTTTTAACTCCCAATAAAAAATTCTACATAATAATTTTTTGCAATTATAATCTACTACTCTTCCTTCTACTCCCCATATAATTTTTATATACTTTTTTATTTTTAATTATACTTTTACATTAATTTAGCACTAAGATCTTATGCTGAACCTAACATCTTTGATGCTTCATCATAAAATCACTTATTTTCTATTTTTTAACCTTTATATCTATACTTTGAGTTTCTATTTTGCTTCTATTTACTTTGTTATGGTAGTTTTCAAACCTGTTGAGATAAACATAAAAAACTCAGTCAAAAAACGCATACAACTCAGTCTAAAAACAAAATAAAAAATTAAGGAATTTATATTAAATTACAATAGATTTGGATCCACTTTGATTTTTAGACTGAGTTGTATTTGTTTTTAGACTGAGATTTTAGTTTATATCAACAGGTTTGAAAACTACTATATGTTTTTTCTTGATAAATAAAACTTTATTTGCATACTTTTTACTTATATTTTGCTTTTATTTACCTCTTTGTGTTTAATATATCTTTTTAATTATTTTATTCTTAATTCTAAACTTTTCTTTAGCTAAGATTAAACAAGAACAGCTAGCCTTCCAAGCGTCAAGCCTCAAAGGGCTCCAAGGACCAAGCAACTACCCACAAATGTGCTAAAAATCCTGCAAAGGCAAAGTCTCCCACTCCCTCTCTCCCCACTCCATCTCTTCCCACTCCTTCCTCCTCTTTTCCCCCTTTGCCTTCCCCTTATCACTCACCACCTAATAAATTGAACAATGATCTTACCAACCACTCATATTACCAATCAGAGGCCAACTCCAAGCCCGCTAAGGAGCGCCACATCAAGAAAGGAAAGGCTGCCAAGGAGCCCACCTCTTCTTCTGGTAAGAAAAAGAAGGCATACAAGCAGGCCTCAAAGAACCCTTCCCCCCATCCCCTGATGGCTCTTCTCCCCCCTCCCTCATCTGACCCCCAAGATGAGCCTGAGGAGTACTCCAAGAAGTTCAAATCTTCTATTTGCTTGGATTGGGATACATTGAATATCCATAATGTTTGTAATGTGGACAGAGAGTTCAAATTCCCCAAGCACTTCCCCTGTTACTTTCCCATCATGTCTATAAAGGGCAGCCCTAGGTACATTGCTGATAATTACATCTTTAAGTGTAATAATCAAAAGTGCCAAACAAAAAGCAATCACTTTGTCTATGAGGATAAGACTTGTGGGGCACGCCTGAACACCAAGGACTGGGAGAAGGTCATGGCCAAGAAGGGTGAGCACACATTTGAGCCCCAACCATTTAATTACAAGGATGCTCAAGTGGTATCTTGTACAAGTAATCCCCACCTCTGCAATTATACAAGCTTCCAATCTGGCCATTAAGGCCTTATAACACCTAAAGCCCAACAATCTTAAGTTGGTTCCAACTTAAGAACAGTTGGTCAAGTTCATTAGCAACAAACAGATTGCTGCCAATCCTCCCCCACCCAAGGCCTCTGACATCCTCTTGGAGCTCACGCTCACCCATGAGCTTAAGCAGCTTCCAATTGAGAAGTCCTTTCTCCTTCCCAAAAATGGGCCCAGCTCAAAGGACCAGATTATATGCTACACAACTCAGTAGAACCTGCTGGAGTTGAAAAGGACTTCAACCTGGCTAGTTGATGGTACCTTTGCCACTTGCCCCCAGATGTTCAAACAGCTCTGGATGATTCATGCCCAGATTGACATCCAGGTGATTCCACTTGCTTTCTTCCTTCTCCCTGGGGCTACCAAGGCTATTTACATCCGTGTGTTCTCAATCCTCCACAGAGCACTGTCCCTCCTTCCCCCTGACAGCAACAATGATGGCAAGAAGACCACCCCACACCTGCACAAACCCTCCTGCCGCTGACAAAGACCAGGCCACCCTGTACTTAGAGGAAAAGGTAAGGCTCAGAGCTCTGGGGCCTCACATTTGCATCATGGACTTTGAGCCTGCTCAGTTCAATGCATTTGAGCAGCTGTTTATTGGGGAGATGCAGGGGTGCCACTTGCACTTCTGCCAAGCAGTTGCTTGCAATGTGCAGGCCCATGCCAAGCTTAGTAGGTTGAGCCAGAGGGATACTTTGGACACCTGCAAATTTGTGCTTGCACAATTCAGTGCCTTGGCTTCTTTAAAGCCAGAGAACACTGTACAGGGGTTCAAGGCTCTCTAAAAGGATCCCTATATAGCAAAGCATCTGGATTTCACTCCTTTCCTTGAGTACTGTGAGCCCCAGTGGATTGGAAAGGTTGTCATGCAGAGGCAAGGTAAGGCCTGCGCCAAGGCCAGCTGGAACGTGTACCAGGCGGCTATCAACAGGGAGCTGAAGACTAATTTAGCTCTAGAGGCTTACCATAAGCATCTGAAGGCTAACTTTGTGCTTCACCTAATTTTCAACAAGTTCTTCTCCCTTATCTAACATGAGCAAGAAAAAACTATCTCCAAGCTCAGAGATCAGGCCAACTGCATCCCCCACCAAGCCCACCACCAAGTTCTTGCTCTTCACAAAGGCCATCCAGGGTGCAGCCAAGCACAAGTACAAGGCCTCTGAGATCAATTACACCTTGAGCTTATTGCCACTGCCCTCCTGGAAGGGGCTAAAATGAAGAAGGGTAAAATGGGGGGGGAATAAACTTGCTTGTCTGCTTCTATAGTTTTTACTTTTAACTTTTAACTTTTTATCTTTAATTTTTACTTTTTAGTTTTAATTCTTCTATTTTTTGAGTTAATTAGATAGTGCTGATTATTTTATGTATATATGGTAAGTTAGAAATGAATAGTTATGGTTGAAAGTGAATGAAATATCTTAATTTTTATTAATTTACTAGTAAAACATAAGATATTCACAGTTGTGCTTATATGAACTATATCAAATGAATATTAATATTTCTTTATATTTTGCATAAATTCTATGACTGTGTTTATGTTTGATTTTGTTTCATTGTAATTTTAATTTTTTATGATAATCAAAACTTTTTAATAAAGAGTGTAAATTACAAAGTAAAATTAGAAATAATTGCTTATTTCTCCTTATTCTCATTGATTAAGATACAGTTTTATTATATTTTTGAGCTTTCTGGGGTTCTTTTAGTATATCCTAGCTGTATAGTTTAATTTTTATATTAAAAGTTTTCAGTACATCAATATATGTTAATTAAAAAAGTATCAATTTCCAGTTGTTGATCAGGGAAAAAGCTGAATTCTCATTTTACTATAGTGTTGAGCACCAGGGAGTCAATCATCAGGGAGTTGAACTTACCAAAGTTACCCCAGGAGCACCTTATGGCCTGGTGAATTTTACAGAATATCATCCAATCCTTTCTATTCAGAATTCACCTTAGAAGAAATTCTAATCTACGGCCCTGAAGCCAGAACCAGAGAGCCTGAACTCACTGGACATAATAGCACTTGTCATATCAATCAACTATTACTATTACATGACAAATATAACTACCTGCCCACTTATTTAGTGCCTATGACCCCTCCTATGACCCCGCGGCCCTACTGCCCACAAGAAACCATAATTGCCAATGAATCAACCTCCACCCAGTTATTTGGCAACCTCTACATAATGCTCACTGGATTAGTTGATTCTATGGTGCCCACCAATGGGCCTTGGGCCTTGATTGGAAAACATTTCTCTTATATTTTAAAGTTAGTCCCCATCCTGTGGTGGGGCCTTCTCTCTGGGCCTGCGGGTCATCTGCCTGTGAGTTCCCCTGAACCTGCTGCAGGCTGGCTCACCAACATTCTTGTAACAAAATAACAATATGTTAAAGTTCTGGTATATTTTAAATTTTTTAACTATAGGCTTATTGTGGTAAGAGAAGTTATCTGTAATATAAATTCAAAACCTGAATGATAAAATTTAAGCCAATCAGAATAATTAGTGCCCATGAATCAAAGAATCTTTTAATGACTCTTTATGTCACAAGAATCACTCTCTCACACAGCTACTGATTGGCTTAAATTTTATTGCCAGGGTTTTGAATTCAGATCACTTACAACTTTTCTATACACATTAGTTGTATAATTATCTAATTTAAACTTACCTGAACATTGAACTGTTGCTATTTCTGTCACAAGAGACAGTTTAAGAGTTAAAAACAACTGTGCTCTGTACCTAGATACACAGCATAGTAAATATATGATATCATATAGAAATAAGCTAGACATATAGAAAAATATGAAATAAAAATAAAGAGATAAATAAATAATTGAAATTGTGGGAAATGGATTATATAACTTAAAAAAGTTTGGCTGTGAGGAGTTTACTTGGGATAGGAATAATGATGACTATAAGGCTGAATAATGCAGGAAAAAGGTGCTGATGTGGTGCTGGACTGGGAGGTCTGATACTGAATGGGTAGGGCTGACAGGTTGGGGTTGGCGGTGGTGGGGGGTGAACTTGGTGGATTTAACATGAAGGCTGATAGATAAAACCCATTATATTCCTTGTCTCTCATTGGTTCAATTGCCTGGTAAACAGCTGTGACTTGGTTGGGATGTACTTGTCTTTATGTGATTGGCTGCCCTTGTTCACATGAAAGACAAGTTGAAAAATCAAGCCAACCACCATCTGCCAATCAAAGAGAGAAGCTTGGTTAAATACACCAAGATAAATATCATCAAAGGACTGTGAGTGCTGCTCCCAGACAATGCTCCCAATATTGTTGAGCATGACATCACCTAGATGAATATCTGAATGACCAGCTAGATAAATCAAGGCCTGGTGCCCATGTTCTTCATTTTTCTTGATGACCTTGGATTTTCCCAGCTGATAGATCAAAAAAACCTAATAAGAAGAATTTGAGTCTCCCCAGTATTCAAGTAATGCACAAAAAATTTGGTTATACTCATAATCATTGGTGTAATCAGGGTTTTTCTGATAATAGACTTAACTCTTGGATGAAACATCCATAAATTCACCAGGGAAAGTCCTCTTTTTGACTTTCTTTCTTCCATTGGTCTTATTTACTTTTCCTTGTTCCCCAAAATTTTCAAATGCAATATACAATCTGTAGCATGAGATGAACAAGACATAGTTGAATAAACCTGTTAAGCATCAAGTAATGTTGTAACTGTGCTATTTTAGCAGAGTTACAAGAGGAAAAATATTAAAAGACTAGATAATATTTTTTATTGAGATATAGTGATTATATAGTTAATGTGATTCATGGATAACAGGAACATTATTCTTTAGATCACACAGTAGGATAGTGAAGGGGGTGGCTTGATCCTAGTAATGAGTCAAGCTCCAAAACAAGGTATCCACCATAAGGGATCAACATTTGTTCATGTTGTTGGATTTGGAAATTTGAGTTGACTTCCTAGTCTGGCTTTGAGTGACTGGATAATTGGATTGTGAGTCACAAACCTGCTTACTTGGAACCTTGCTGGCGGGTTGAGCCTGCTGTTTTGAAAGTAATAGTGGATAAAATGAAAGGATCATACGGGGAATCCTCACTGCCATTGTAAGACTTCAGACTTTTTCAACAACAGCTGCAGTTGCATCAAACCCTGTGCTCAACCATCACCAATAAATTACTATTTTCCAAGGATACAAGAAATACAGCTAGGGTTGAGACAATAGTTTTATTGATGAGCCTAAACAAGAGGAGATTGAAGTGCTTAGAATAATAGAACTTTGAGGCTTTTTATACCTAATTCTAAGAAAAGGAGATAATATGGGATTTTTTTTTAAGAATATATTTAAATCATAGCTTTAATAAAAAATATATTGTCAAAATTGGGATTCTGAAATATGGAATCAAGGGCTTTTGGCTGACACTAGTTTAGGCTGAAATGGTTCAGTATTTGTGGAAATATAGGCAACCAAAGATGGTAAAAGAGAAACAAATAGAAGTCTTGTCATAAATATCAGCAAAATAGGATATATCACTTGGGAATTAAATTCTCAGTCCTGACAGCCTTCTCATTGGTCTCTGTTAGAATTGATCCACACTGAGACCGAGGCCACTTTACCATGCATCCAGTGTAAAGTTACGCCTCCCCCTTAGGCCTCCACTTCAATTCCCACCAAATGCTTGGGGACTCCTACCAAATTGTGCTTGAACAATTATCCAAAAGTTACTGAAAAAGCCGAAAAAAAGCCCTCAAATTAATACTTGTGGAATTATTCCAAAGATGCCCCACCTAACCCACCCAAGAGACACCTCTGGTTAAATATCATGTGCAAGAGTGGCTGGGAGCAGTGGTAGTTGCATCCAAAGCAGATTCCTCAATTTTTTAGTTGAGTCAGTTTTCCTTTTTGATTCTCTTCATTAAAACCTTTTCAAGATTTTCCTGCCTTGAGAAATGCACTCATATCAGCTCATATCATTGGTCAATTAGTTTGCTGACATTTGATCTCCCACCCCAATTCCCTCCCCCTTAAATGAATGCAAGAGTTGTAAAAGACCTTGCTTCATCATTCTCTACTCTAATAAAGTTTAAAATTTGTTAGTTTAATTTGGTCTTCTGGGTTTGCCTATTGCTTTTAGTGTTCAGTTGATTCCTTTTCCCCTTTGGCCTCTCAGAAATTGTTGGCAGCAACCTTTTGGTTATTGCTGAAACCGCAATTTTATTGTGGTTGAGAGCTTGGTTCTATTTCCTCTTAATCTTCTCCCCAATTCTCACATCCAGAGCTGCACAATACCCAAATTCCATATTGACTAAGGTGATTCCTGGCTTGGGTCAAAGGAAGCCTAGAGTCTCACTGCAGAAGATCAATCATAACTGGATATGCTTCATTGATCAGGGACTCAGGTACCTTCTACTGCTTCTTGGCCATCCCAATTATGTTCTAATTATTAATAAAGTTATTGAATTCTTGCATCACAGTAGCTCAGGCAAATTTTAATTAGTTTTCAATTTGATCCCAGGTCAGGCCACACTGTCTTAGTGCCAAAATTTCCTAGAGAATCTGGGAAGTAATAATTTGGTGCTTAGGGTGCTGGGCCACAGACACTGAAGCCTAGTTGGTTAGAGCAGGAGCCATTTGGGTATTCAAAGTAAGTTGTTCTGAATCAAATCCATCAATATTATTGTATTGTTGGCTGGTGCCATGTGCAGGGTCAGGAAAGGGGGCATAAGCAGAGCTAGACTCTTGGTGACTGTCAAACAAGTCAACCCCATAAGGTTCAGGTATAGGTCAGCTTCCTTGTTATCACATCAAAGATCTGGGTGTAAGAATGGGCATATGCATACTTATTCACCCCTCTGCTGACACTATTTTGGCTGCTGTCTTGCTTTATTGCTTGCTGAGTCCATCAAAATTGTTTTTTCTAGTAAAGACTATTTTAAAAAACTAAGTAAATTCACTAAAAGTGGAGGTTTAAAATTTTATGGATTTATTTTTATTGTAATCTCAAGTCCATATTTGGAAGGTTCTCAAAACCATTTCATACAAATAAGTATCCATGAAAATGAATAAAATGGCTCTGTTCCTAAATTAGATAGCTGTTGTTTGGCTGATAAAATGTTCCTTTTATATTTTAGGATGAAAATATTAAGCATATTTCTGACTTCATTATGTTTTGTGTCTGTAAAATTTTGCTTCTTAGTTGCTCTATTTTTGTTTCAGGTTAGCCCTTCTGGTGGTGCCTCATCTGAATCCTGATAAGATTGTCATTTATTATGGAACAATCCCAATTTATTTCACTTGCTGTGAAAAGTCAAATTGTTTGTAGTTTGGACTATCCTGTTTGATGTTTGATATAATTCTTTATCTTGTGTTAGTGATATTATATTTCCTGTTTTTTCATTAACTAGTTCACCAAAAAATACCCAAATTATTTGTAGCCTGGAACTTGCCTGGCCAAGAGTTTGCTAAAATCTGAGTCTATTTTGTTTAAATCTGACTTTTTTGCTTGGCGCCATAGTTGTGAAAACCACTGTACTTGAACAGCTTATATGTTTCTCAGAATGCCAGTTTCAACCCCAGGCTAGGCATTGATATGGTATAGTGGCATGAAATGAGCATTTTAATTTTATTCTTTTTGTTCAGTTGGAAACTTTGTTCTTAATTTAAGTGGCATATTGGCAGATTATTCACATGACCTTGTATAACCATCATAAAGTGAAAGGGCTAGTAAGTCAATCTTGAGTAAATGAAGCCTCCACAGTTAGGCTAACAGGTCAATTTTGAGGTGATAAAGCCTCTATGAGCAGGCCAGCAACCATATATTCTGAAGTCAGTTAATTTAAATTCAGCCATATACAGTAAATTTAAAATCTATGGCAACAACCAAAAAATACCTCAGATTTAAACAAAAAGATTTCAGGTTTGAACAAAATCCAAGTTGCGCAAGATTCAGGATTCAAATAATTTAAAAAATTTCAGTTAATAAATGGACTGTCAAACAAAAACAAATTTTCACTAGCCTATTATAAAAATTATATCAAACATCAAGCAGCATAGTTTAAACCACAAACAAAATGAACTGACACAACAAGTGAGATGAATGGATGCTGTTCTGGAGTATATTATAATCCAACCAATATTCATATGAGGCACCAACAGAAGGACTAAAATGAAACAAAATTTGGGCAATCTAGAAGCAAGATTCCACAAACAAGAAACAAAATGATGTCACACAATATGTGTAGTATAAACATCCTAAAATAGAAGTACAACAGTTTTATAGCCAATCAACAGCTATCTAATTTAGGAACAGAGGCATTTTATTCATTTTCATGGATACTTATTAGTATGAAATGGTTTTGGGAACCTTCCAAATATGGACTTGAGATTACAATAAAAATAAATCATAAAATTTTAAAATTTCTATTTTTAGTGATTTTATCCTAGGTTTTAGTTCAATATGGTTTTCAACATCAACATTTTCAACAGCGCCAGAAGCCAAGCCAGCTTCAATGGAGGCAAGGCTCAGTGTGTGGAGGCGCTTGTTTATACCCAAGCCTTTGAGGCAGGTAACAAGGAAGCTGACCTATACCTGACCCCCAACCCCTATGGCTTTGACTTATTCAATAGTCATTTTGTGCCCAGCTCTACCCCTGCTCCTGTACCTACCCCCGCACAAGCTGCCTGTCAACCAACCAATCAGGATGGCAAACTTGATTTAGAACAACTTCAAGCCAACCTGCCCCCCCTCAGACAATCAGGCTTCAGCTCCTGCGGCCCAGTGCCCCAAGCAATGAATCATCACTGCCCAAATTCTCCAGGAAATTGTGGCACTGAATATGCAGGGTCTGTCCTGGGATCAGATTGCTGACCAATTGAAATTTACCTGAGCCACCATAATGCAGGAGTTCAACAACCTAATGAACAAAAGGAATCTGATTGGGACAGCCAAGAAGCCCAAGAAGGCCCCTGAGTCCCAAATCACAGAAGCCTACCCAATCATCCTTGACCTCCTCCATTGGGACCCAAGCTTCCCTTGACTCAGGTCCAGAAGCAACTTGTGCACCATGGCATTTGGGTGTCTGAGTGCATGGTGTAGCTCTGGATGCATGGAAAGGTGGCTTCAATATGGTTTCTTATCAATTTTGCCAGCAACCAATGGGATGGTGCTGAGGATTCCCTGTATGATCCCACCATCAAATCCACCCTGGTTCAATGCCTGAAAAGCTTGTCAGATGACGTCATGTTTGTCTCCTATTATAAGCTATCAATAGCTTTTGACAATTTTGGCGCCCAAGGAAGAGTCACCCCCCAAAAAGGGAGGAAGAAGGTCAAGAAGGGGACGTTCATTGGTGCGTTTCTGGCTGTTTCAGCCAGGGGTTTTGTCTACTATTAGATAAACCCAAATTTCACTGATGGCTGCAAGTACAGCCACATCCTTGGTGGATTACTTGACTCCTGGGATGGCCTGAATTCCAAACACCAGGTTTTCTTGAGCCACCAGATGGAGGGTGGCTCCACTGCCCTTGAGGCCATCCAGGGACGTAGGCACCAGGCCTCAGTCTACCCCGCCAGTCATGCAGACATTTATCTGGGTGATGTTGTGTTCTTCAACATTAGAGACACAGTACAGGAGCGCCGCCCTCAGGCTTTTAATTATCTTTATCTTGGGGTCCTCAACCAGGATTCTTTCTTTGGTCACCAAATGGTGGCTGACTTGTTTGCCCAAATTGTCTTCCATGTGAATACAGGCAACCAATCATTGAAGGACAAGCGCCTCCCACCCTGTGTCACAGCCACCTATCAGCCAATCAAGGCAATGACAGACAAAGAATCTGACAAGCAGTATATGACAGCCATTACACAAAATCCTCCTATCCCTACCCCCACCACCACTACCCCCACCTTCCAGCCCCATCCATCCAATCCCAGACCCCCCAGGCCAGCACCACCTCTATGTCTTCCTTCCTGCGCTATTCTGCCTACTAGGCATCACTCTTCCCTGCCCCAATAAACTCCCTGTTGCCAAATATTTTCTATTTTTATTATCTTTATTTTGAATTTCAATTGTTCATGTTCTCTTTGCTTAGAGTTGGTTTTATTCTTTATGTTCAGCTTATTTCTATAAAATCATATATTTACTATGCTATGTATCTAGATCCAGAACACAGTTATTTTTAGCAATCAAACACTGCCCCTTGTGAAAATATTAACAACAGTTTGGTGATCAACTAAATTTGAATTAGAAAATTATAGGTTAATTGTGTTTAGATAAAGTTGTTACTGATCCAAATTCAAAACCTTAATGATAAACTTTAAGCCAATCAGGAGCCAAGTGATAAAGTGATTGTTGTGACATAAAGAGTCATTCAATAATTCTTTGATGCATATGTGCTAATTAACCTGATTGGCAGGTTGTTTTGCGCTATTGCCAATGTGGCAAGTTGCTGGTGGACAAGTGCTAACTCAGCAGTTGATTGGGCACTAGTCCACCAACAACTTGCCACAGCAGCAATGGCGCATAATGGCAAAACAACCAGCCAATCAGGTTAATTAGTGCATATGCATCAAAGAATTATTGAATGACCCTTTATGTCACAACAATCACCTTATCACTCAGCTCCTGATTGGCTTAAAGTTTATCATTAAGGTTTTGAATTTGGATAAGTAACAACTTTATCTAAATACAATTAACCTATAATTTTCTAATTCAAATTTAGTTGATCACCAAATCATTTAATATTTTCACACGGGGCAGTGTTTGGTTGCTAAAAATAATATAGCAATTAAGGGGCAATGATAACACAAAGTAAACCCACATATTGAGTTGAGTATAAAACATATACACAATGGGTAAAAAATGGGATATTGGAGTAATGTGAAAACAGACAGGGATAGACAAAGAGACAATCTTATCAGAATAATACAGATTTTATTGGGAAGAAAGCTATAAAAACATAAGGAAATGTTAATAAAAATCAATGAGAGAATTGGAGAAGCTTTTAAATGACCTTGACTCTGCAATTGCAGAGATCAAAGAAATTGACCCCAAGGCCAAAGCAAGAGTTAAGTCCACCGTCCTTGAAGGAGACAAGATAGACAAGGTGTCCACAAAGGCCCTTATGACCAAAATACCAGAAACCCCTGAGAAGACAATCAAGTACTTACAAAACATTCAGAAGACAGTGGTCAAGGGCCTCCAGTTTAAGGTGTACAATATTTCTGCGGGGTGCATCTGGGTCAATGACCCTGAAATGTATGCCCTCCTCAAACCAGCCAAGCGAGCCTGAACCAAGGACAAAGAATTGCCAGAGCAACTGCTTGCACCAAGAATGGCTAAGCCTGCCAAAGCCGCCGGCAAAGAGGATACACAAAAAGGTAACATAAAAAAATAAAATTAATAAAAATTTGTAAATACTTAACTTTTTTAAAAAACCATAGACAGTGAAATCCGCCATGTTCTGGTCCTGTTTGTTCCTGCCACATTCTACGCCAACTACGCCAATCATGTGGCTAGAAGCTATTAATGTCTCCTCCTGTCTTGCGGGAGCTGGAGGACTGCATCTACAGGTCCTTCCCAATGTCCAGGGAGGCATTGGCTGAGCTTACGCATGCTGAGGGGGCATCTGGGTGGGCAGTTACTGCCTACAAGGATGCCCAACTGGTCCGCCTATACCTGGTGGTCCTAAGTGGAGTTTAATGTGTAAACTCCATTAAGCATGTTTGGGACGTCCTGGCAACGCTCCCATTCAAGAATATACCGGAGATGGGCCGGGCTCATGCGGCTGCTTGCTTCTGCTACCCCCTGGACCACACCCTGTCTTACCTGTTGGAGAACTTTTGGTGTGTGGTGTTGAAATTGGCTATTGCAGACGCAACAGCCATAAAGAAGACAAAAATCCTCCTTGCTGACTTTGGGTTGGCCTGGAGCGCTGATGAGACGGAGCTCCCTGCAGCCTTGGAGCTGACCTTTTCTAAAACCAAACACAAAAATAAAATAAATACAGTATACAATAAGCTGTGCAAGTTCATTGAAGCCTTTTCTGGGCAAAGGCTGCACCTTGTTGTTTACCTCAGGTATCTCTTCTACTTCAGAATGGGCACCAGTGTGGAGGATCTGGACAGGGTCCTTATGGGGATTGACGAGGCCTGACTTGCTCTCGACGGGAAAAAAGTCCCCCAGGTTACAACTCAGTTGACCATGTTATCCAGGACGCCCTGGTCCTGGCAGGAATCTACAGCTTTGCAGCCCCGCCTGAGAAGCTGCTGCTTCACTCCCACCTCACCATCCTCCCTTTTACCAGCAGGCAAGAATATTTTAACCAGGGTGTATCCATCATCCACGGTGTGGCAGTGGAGGTTGTGCGCCACCTCCATTGTGGGGTGGGTACATACCGCTGAACCCATTATAGGCTCTCCTAATTTATTCTCTATACCAATAAATATATTTACCCTCTAGATTATTTTTATTATAATTAATAATTTTATAAAATAATATTTTAGCAAACATTACTTACAAAATAAATTCCAGGGAAGGTTTTAATAAAAGCATATAATATATGTCAATAAAATCTACTTCTAATTTGTATGATTTACATTTTTTTAGTTTGCTTTTTATATTTATCTGCCAAAAATAATATTGATGTGTTCACGTAATCCATTATCAAGCGTTTGGGATACCCTTGGATGCAATAATAAAAATGATTATGAATAAACAAATTACTAACCTTCATTGATGGTGCTGCTGAATGTGATTGCAGGCTTGGAAACATCTAAATATAAAATGTTAGTTAATGAATCTTGAATAGTAAATTAGAGGATATATAAAAAAGTGGGATAAGCTAAGCCTTTAATTGATTGGCTGATTTGCAAGGCACACGGGAATAAACAAATCAGCGTGGCCATAGAATTTGGCCATGGTCTCAGCTGGGAGGGTATGGATCCCGGCCTGCAGCAAATCAAACAGGTCCTCAGTCCCAGTTGGGGTCCCACGCTTTATGACTTGCTTGAGCCACCCAAAAACTTCTTCAATGGGATTTAGGAAGTGTGAATAGGTGGGGAGGAAGAGAAGGCACATATTTGCTGTGGCCAATTGCTGGGGACCCACTGCAATGCTTGTGTCAATCATTGGGAATTCCTTGAGAATATCAGCCACCTTGTGGAGACCAACATTATCCAGCACAATAATATTGGTGAAGCTCAGGCTCATGCGCCTCAGGTGCTCCTGGATTAATCAGAGGAATGCCAGAAAGGTACAGCTATTGTGAGAACCCAATATCATTTGATACAGCTTGACCTGCTTTGGACCAAAGAGAGCCATCATTCAGTATGCTGTGGCGCGGACTGCAGGACGCCAAGCTACCCTGTCATTGGAGCCTTTTGGGATATACCCATATGCATTTTGCATAGACGAGGCAAATGCTGATTTGTCAATGTAATAGAATTTGACTGTCCCCTTGGCTTTGAGGGCAGTGTACGCCTCTGTGTATTTTTTCCAGACGTCAATGTTGGTTGGGCTATTCTGATTATTGGGAGATACCCCAAGCTTTTTCCAGGAAAAGCAGATTCCCTTCACCAGATGGTAGTAAAAGGAAATTGAAGCCTCAACCCCAAAAGTAGATTTAACCATGGACTGTATATTTGCCAGTGCAAGATGTCAATCTCAGGTTATCCACTGGTAGATTGCCCATTTGTGCTCCTTGGTGAGCATGATGGAAACATGCAAGGATTTCTCCGCGGCAAGGACACAACCAGTATTGATGAATCTGTTGAAGGTCTTGCTGGCGTACTTGGGATCCACCCCAACAAGAGCTGTGACCACTTTATAGTCACCAGATTCCTCCATTAGCTTGAGCAGGATGATGTGTTTGATATCTGGGATGCGCTTCTGAGCAGGCTTAGTGGGTTCAGACAAGCCAGGATCCTGATTGATGACAGGCTTGCAAGGCATGGGCACCTTGTTGTAGAAGGCTGCAACCTTTTTAAACACGTTGTCCCTCATTGGTTTGGTAGAACTTGGGCTCCTCATCCACTTCCTGGTTGTCATCACTGATGTAGGGCTTGTAGCTAGTATCAAGTACAGGATTCACCTTTTCCAGCATGGCTGACAGGACCAACTCTTGACGGTACACAATGTTGAACACATATGAAGTAAGTTCTACCTCCTTGTTTCTAACTGTTTTTGTTGTGGTAACCTTGGTGGGCTTCCAGGTCAGCTTGGGGACCCAAGGGTTGATGCTCTGCACCCTAGCAGCTTGTGCTCCTTGAACTGGTTGTGTCAGTGCAGCATCACTATTGAACTCTCCTCTCCCATCCCCTTCCTGAGTAGGCATTTGGGTTGCACTAACTCTGTTCTTTGACCCGCGGGGGCAACTGCAACCGCAGCACACAACAGGTGCATTGGTACTCTGTTGTTGTGTTCCTTTTATATTTTGAGAAGTTAATAAACTATTAACTAAATTTCAATTAAGTTACTCCCTAATTTTAATTTTTGCTTTTTATCTGAATATGGATATTTAATTAATATTTTTCCCACCCAATATCCCAATTATAGATTTTTATTTCTTAATTAGGTGTTTTTGGTTTTACAACGCCCATTTTAGAATACTCAAAAAAAATTCACCTATTTTCCCAGATTTTACTGCCAAATTCAAACACCCAACATAATATTTTTTAAAATTTGTGTTTCAGATTGTGTGCCCTATTTTAGATACCTTGGTACATTCTTGAATACAGTTCATTGCACACAACATTTGAGTGATTTTGTTTACACAGTGAGTTGCTATTGTGTTTTGTTTTTGGGTTGAGTTTTGACTCACCGCGCTTGGGTGTATTTTGTCACTGATTCACATAGTAAACATATGTAAACTGAAAGTCAGCTCACACCATTTTGTTTGTGAATCAATGTATTTTGGATTGTATTTTGAATAGTTTTGCTTTGCGCGTGAGCACTTCTTTGCTGTGTTGACCCATTTTGCCCATTAACGCCAAAAATCCCTGTTAACAGAGTTTATATTTTAACCTGATAGTTGGATTTTGCCTAAATCTGAAATCATTTTGTTTAAATCTGAGGTATTTTCAGTTGTCACTATAGCTTCTAAAACTACTGTATTTTTAATCTAAAAATAGGATAATCTATTTCTAAATGTTAACTATGTGACCAATTGCTAGAAATTAGCAACAAGCCAGTGCTAAGGTGTTTTCTATTGGAGAAAAGACTATAAAGAGGCTGGCTTCACTCACCAAGGCTTAGGACAATGGATATGTTCTTTTGGTAGTTAGATAGCCATATTTCTTTCCATTTTTTAAGTAGGGTTTAAGATGAAGATTTAGCCAACCCATGATATTCAGAAATTCTGAAAAAGTGCAAAGCTCTTAAAAGGAATAAGATACTTCTGAAAAATTTCAATATCATTCATCCTGTTTTTAATTTAAATACTCCTTAAAGCTTATAAATTTATTGAATATTTACCTAAGCAGGGTGTATTATTTCAACAAAAAATTATGCTCTAAGTAAAAGACATTCAAATATTACAATGCTGCAGCTTTTAGGATAACTTAGCTACAAATAAAATCAGATATAAATTTATGGTAAAATTAGTCGTTGGGGGTAATTCTCCACTATACTCTCCTTCCCAATAAGATTTTTACAGTAATATAATAAATAAATTTGCTTAAAAAATAAGAGAGCCATAATTTTAACTTTTTAATGGCTACATTCAAATAAGCCAGCTGTATTTTTAACCTACAAATAAGACTTTTAAGATATGTGGTCAGTGTTGTTTTTTAAATAATGAGTAGTATAGGAATTGGATGAATTGTTTGATATTTATTTGCAAGATAAAGTGAGAATTGTTTTGTGACAACTTTTAATCTCATTAATTGCTAGATTTATTAAATTTTAAGCAGCAAAACCTGCCATTGATGGTAGCAAATAGAAGGCCAAAATTTCTTATTTGAAGTTAAAGACTATCAAGTGGCCTTGAGTCAAGATCTACAAGTCAAATATCAGCTATCCCAAGTGTCAACTCTTGATATTTTAGTGAAACCTATAACATGGAACATTATTTTGGTAAGCACATAAATAATATGTTATTAAAATCTAGACCAGTATGTTTTCTTAGTTAAATATTTCCTTGAAATTTTTTATCAAACTTACCATTTTTAAAACAATTGACAAAGTATTCATTTAATTCATTTTTTCCATCTTTAACTTTTGATCTTTTGTTAAATAAAAGATCTAATAAAATCACCTAATCTTTTTATTCTAAATTATTTCCCAACTGTTGGTACATAATGATATCATCAATGTGAGCTATTATATGCCACTGTCCTGAATTCTCTTCAGCCAAATATAGCTAAAAATAATTATCTTAGCTTTCGTGCTACTACTTTTATGTTAAAAGTGGCCTAGCATTATTTTCACTCTATTCGGCTCTCATAAATTTATTGTTTGCACCATTAACTATGGTGGTTTACTTTTGATATATGCTGTTCTTGAAAAGGCGCTGGAATATTTATAGTCATCTAGAAAACTAAAATTTATTGCCTCTTATTTTGCCTATCGACCTTCTAAAACTTATGGTGAATAGTTGAATTATAGCTCTGAAGGTACTTATACATCTTATTTTTTGCTTTCCTTTGAAATAGTTTCCTTATAAAGGGTTTCAGCAAGCTTATTTTTAAACTGGTTTATTACTCTCTAATATAAACTGCTCAAACCCTTTTCCAAGGCAGAGATGCCCTTTGAAATTTTCTTACGTTTTGTTACTTACGTCAATGTGCTGCTTTAGGCTCTCTTATACTAGATGGGCTAAAAGACTAATGCTTTTAGATTATTCGACCAAAGCTAAATTTTTTAGATGAGATTTCTGCTGTAGTCCTTGATGTTGGATCAAACACAACCCGCATTGGATATGCTGGTGAGGATGCTCCAAGAGCAATGATCTCTTCATATATGGGGTTTCGAGGTGAATCTGCGGTCCTTCAAGGTGACTCATCTGAAAGAGAAAGGGTCAGTTTATTGGAGGATTGTTTGATACTGTAGGGTATTCTTCTGACCTACACGCCCTAAACCCTTACGTGGATGGTCAAGGTAGCCTTGCCTTTTGTC